>JBBPMO010000466.1:0-23702 GCA_038090315.1 Xanthoconium stramineum | reverse complement strand
TCCTCGGCGAATCGCCGTATACACGAGAACACGCACCCACTGGAAGGTGAACATAGCACGGGGAAGGTCAGCCCTCGGCGAATCGTTATATTCGCAAGAACACGTACATCCTGGAAGGAGAGCATAATACGGGGAAGGTTGGCCCGAGGCAAATCACTGTATACAGGAGAACACGCACAAACTGGAAGGAGAACATAGCACGGGGAAGGTCCAGGGGATAAAACGTTGCACGGCATCGCAGTCGACGCTGCAGGATTTGGTGCCAAGGACAACTGTAATGGACAGAAAGCGAGGGTTAGCTTCAAGTTAGACACCACAAGAATGCCTGCAGTGGTTCAGTGATTTTTCGGGGTGTGACTGAAAAACGACATGTCACCAAGATTTCGACTGACACTCGATCGTTGTGGGACAACACAGTCCGGCGACTCAATCCTTACAGCCATGAGGCGGTAGCGGCACAGTACTGACTCTACACACTGGCAGGAAGTGACCTTGTGTTGATTTTTTAGAGGCACTGGAAGCCGTGGAACTTCAAAGAAGCTTGAACGTCGGGCGTCGGAGATTGCTTCTTCTCCTGCCGTTGTCCGACTCGGGGCTGCAGGCTTCAACCACCTGGGCAAGTTCTGTGCGTTGTTGCAACTTCCCGTGCCTCCTTTCTATATCCTCATGCTGAGATGTTTCCCCATCCTCTAACGTACCCCACAGGATTTACGAACTCGCAATCTCCGACGCCATCGACCTCGGATACATACCTGACTCCATCCCATCAGCCACCCACTTCGTCGGTCCCTCTCGCCCGACCTCCTTTTCGCAACGCGTCTTACTGCGTTCGCCAAATGGTTTGACGTGAATGTACACGTCACGACCCATGTAGATGGACGAACGACCGGGAGCGGACATGCCTGTTCCAGAAGGCCGTGTGTTGCGATAGCATTACCCAACAACTTTGTCAATCCACTACATGACCAGGCTGGCATGTGGTGGGCAGAAAAGGCCATAATGCGCTGGGCATCCGATCGGGACGCCGTGATGTGCATGAGGAGCACCTGTGCGATGTTTTGAAACATGTGGCAGTATCCATCGAAACGCGGGCTAAACACCCGGACCAAGTTCACAGGGGTATGACCTAACTTCATTGCGAAATCCATCAACGTTCCCCTGTGTTTCAGGTCGCACGGCAACGTCTCTCCAGTCACGCTGTTCAATTCCAAGACTTCTGGTAAACAACATTTCCCCAGGCCGTGCTGTCAACCCTGATATTTACCACTCAAGCAACGCGGAGATCGAGAAACGAGGTACGGATACATTAGAAGATCGCACACTCTGGCATTGGCCGAGTGTTTCAGAGTCCATAACTCCATATGAAAGGCCCCGTGAGTACCTATTTAACATTGCTCCCCAACCTTGTCGCTTATCTAGCGAAATACAACCCTCGTCAATCTTTCAGATCTCTTCTTCGCATTGCTCTTTGTGGAGTCACCTTTCTCGAGACCATGTCCAGCGACTTACAGTCTATCGTCGCTGAAATACAGCTGAATAACTACCTATCCAGTAAGAGTGTTCACACCTGCGATGAACTTGTCTTGACGCCTCATTATAGTCACGACCGTCACTGTTCTCGCGTACGATTACAGTGAGTCGTAGCTATTGCTCATCTAGCCCTCGCTGAGCATGTTGTCAGTCATCACTTTTCCGAAAGAGGTACTTTGTATATATTCTATTTCTTTCCCTGCCCTCCCATTCATGGACATCGCAGATAAAATATGTTTGGGTTGGGTTGGCCGCATTCAGGTCGATGTTATCACTGACGTCCGTCCATCCCAGAATCGGCCGTGGTCATCGGTATCTACATTGTTTGTCTTTGTGCGTATTCAATGTCCAGAATCCATCACAATCTTATTGACCCAATTTGCAAGGTTCGTTATCTAGGGTACTTCGTGGCCCTGTAAGTAATTTCGTATGATGACTGAAAGGCACTGATATCGGTCGCTTTCCAAGAATTCAGGCGCTATGTATGTACCACTGTATCATGCTCCCGAAGCTCATTACTCACGGCATTCCGAAAGATGGCAGTACTTTCATTCCTGGCCCCACATTGGTATGTTTTTATCACATCACTTGAATTCAATGGCTGACGAGAGTACACGCGTTAATAGACGTGCGTATTTACACACCCCTTTGCACTCCCCGCCATTGATATTCATATTCCTTGGCTAGGTGTAAGCCACCTCGCTCATCCATCTAGCGTCTCTGAAGCATTTATGCATCAAAGGCACCGTACTCATCATAACAGCCAGCTGGGCATTTGTCTTATTCGTTGCTGCTGCTGATAGTGGGTGATCTTCCAATACACACTCGCTATGACGCATTAGGTTTAATTACAACAGTGGTAATGATCTTGCGGATCTACGCAATGTATGAGGGATCCAGGAGAGTCCTTGTTGTCCTCCTTTCCTTCTATGTATCCGAGATCGTCCTCCTTGCTGCAGCTACAGGCTACAACAATAACCCTGATACCTATTTGTCGGGTATGTGTCGCCCAGTTTATCGAAGAATGCGTGCTCACCACCACTCTTGCAGTGAGCACTGCTCAGGTGCTTAATGTCACTGTTTGCAATGTAACATACACCTCCACATCACGGTTTGGATCATATGCGTTCATTCCTCGATTCATTCTTGCCGCTCTCACCTTCATCCTTTCCCTCGCACAATTCGTCATACAATCGCGTCAAACATACAGAGTGACAAAGCAGTGGCAGCCTAACCAATACATCTCGTTGCTCGTCAGGGAAGGCGTCCTTTACTTCTTAGCGTACGTCCCTCCAACTTTCTTCTTTCGACACGCACGTGTGTTTTAGATCGAGACAAGGATCAAACTGACCTCGTTCCTTCAGGCATTTGCTGTACAACGTCAACGCGTTTATCACCGGCGCTAACACGAATAACGTGCCAGGGGTGGTATTGATGCTGTTATACGTCTTCTCTTACGTCCTGCTCTTCATTCTCAGCCCCCGGTTCATCATGAGCGTGCGCGAGTTGTACGAGCATGACAGCCGTCGTGGTGGGCAACTGGGGTCTGCTCTGGGAATCGACAGCGGGTTTGGTTTGCCGGGGCAGTTGCAGTCACACGGCGCCTTGGGCATGCCGTCGATCATGTTTGCAGAAGTGGAGGGGAGCGCGACGCCGCCAGAGCAAGCGGAGGGGAGCGCGATGATGCCAGAGCAAGCGGCGGGGATCCCCATGGTGGGAATTCGGACGACAGAGTGCTGAGTGGTTTGGGGATGAATTCGGGCGTTCAATTTAGCTTTCACAGATATTTTTGTCGATTAGATTATGGGCAGTACGAGTCATACAAGTTAGTCAAAAGTTTCAGTCGCATCTGCCACACTTCACCGAAAAGTGAGAGCGCCAAACTATTGAATCGAAATGACACTCCGGGCGGGCGGCCCGCCAACGGCAACACCCGCTAAGACACTCCTCAAGTCCACCATCGTTGAATCAAATACCGAGTTAATATTCTTACGACTCCCTACTTGCCACCAAGCTTGTTTCATTCATCAAGAACATAGGACATGCAGTAAGTTTTCCCGATCCAAATCCTGTGAATAGAAGCAGATCGGCTTATGTCACGACGATTGTCAACGTTTCCTTCCTCGTTGTTGCATCGGAACCGTACTGGTGACCTGAGTCGGATTCCGAACTGCTTTTTTCAGGCTCCTCTTCTGAATATGAGCAACTTGCGTCGCTGATGGGGTCCCTCCAACAGCGCGTTCCTCATAGCCTAGACCTTAGATCTGGCATACTTCTCGTACTGCATCAGAGCAAATTTCCTGTCTCAGGGCCCGACGGTACCCTCAGCTCCCCTCTCCTACGCGAGCCACTCGACAACGACGAGGCCCATCTGTCTTTGACAGTTGGCATTGAGCGTACTCGCGAGTGATGCACCCCCTCGCCTAGTAGCGCTTGCTCCTTGTTTCACTCTCTCTGTAGGCGTTAGAGATATAAGACATGATGATTAATGGGATATGTGTGGACAGACACGGTAGGTTCGCAAGACCGTCAAATTGCAAGAGAGACAGAAGAATAAGGTGAAAACGGAGGAGAAAGTATTGAATCTGGGCACGAAAACACGTTCGTTCCGTTCAGGGTAATATACAAAGCTTTGCGGTCCGAAGTAACGAGATGCTGGGGGGAGAACCGACTAGGACGAATTCCTCCTGACGCGACTCGAGACCCGCGACCGATGTTGCTGGTTCTTCAAATGAACGCTGAAATTTGACAGCGATCCGCCTGGTCCAGGGGTATAAAGCTGCCCACGCACGTCCGAATCCCCAGTCAGAACACGCATTCACGATCTCGTTCCCTCCTCGGTCACGTACCTTGTCAGGACAATCTAAACACTTCAACCGCCATTCTGGCGTCGCTCCGGGTGACGTTCTGCGCAAGATTACTTCGAATTCGTTATCTGCATATCTGGCACGCAACAAGGTAATCTCGTTGGACTGCCAAGCAGGTACCTGTGCGGCCTGAGGGGCAAAGGAAGGTCAATACATGCTGGCCCGCGATTCTCACCGCGTTTCGGACACACCACTTGTTTTACTAGTAAATGGCGAATGAGGCCCTTTTCCTCTGTCATCGGTGCAATATCAGACACGTTCTGCATGTTAGCGCTTCCCGCCGCGAGTTGCTTCTTCTCGTTACGTGTGATCTGAGTCCGTCGTTCGCAGTGACGACTATTGTCACTTCATTGTAAGCACTGTCACGAATTCAAGAGAGAACATACCAAGTGACAGTACAACCTCGTTGTAATGCAACCGCGAGATCGTCAAGGCTAACATTGACGCCATTTGGCGTTCCGCATGGGCACATGTATGTTGCAGTCATCTTATCAGCCACAGTTTCTTCCGTAATGACCCTCATAACGATTTTTGTCCCAGGTTCCAATTTTTCCCATATGTCGCTTTCTCTTATCAGTTGGATCACATCCGTTTCAATACTGTCGTAAATAACAAAATCGTACTGTTTTCTCTCAATGTACCACCTTTGGATCTCCGCCTCGCCAGGTTTGCACTGATAGAGGCTGGCGTGAAGCATGAAATCTAGTTGCTAAAAGCATATGTCGGATTTCGTGGACGTGTATATTTCAGTTGGGGAGGACATACATCGAAGTATCTACACTGATCAAGAAGTAACGTGTGCTCTCGTCCAGTTGCGTCGACCAGTATCGCATAGCCGCGTGAGATGGCTGCTGGAAGCTGTCCTGTTCCCGCTGTCGCCATGAAGCTGTCGATAAATCGCATTTGCCTCAAATTGGTCTGTGCGATCCTGTCCGTACTCGTTTTGATTTCATTGACGTCGTTCTGGAGGTGCATCAGAGCAAAAACCTAACAAAGACCAAAGAACATGTTAGGAAAAACGTTCTTTCGAGGAGATGGTGTCATCACAGTGTATTCCAACAGATGATTGTTGACAGTGCTGACGCATCCGGCTATTTCTCGCGTCACAGTGGGAGATGCACGAATACGTTTCCTCATTTTTTTCCAGCTGAGATTGGGCTGTTTCCAGCGCACTGGCGATGGGATTGTTATTCAAGCCACGGGCGCTTCCTACCAATTACGCACCCGAGCAGCTCCCATCTCAAGGTTTCTTCGACGCGGTTCCGTGCGGTCGGAACATTGTCTATATGGTGGCGGAGTTGGTACAATCGTCTTCTGAGCGTCTCCAAGTCGGCCTTGTTCTGGATGTATGCCTGTCACGACAAGGATAGCACCCATCAATATCAGGGCTAATCACGGTCGAGAACGAAATTGAATCACATCAATGAGCTGAAGAGTACTCAACATTCCCCCAATAGCACCCTTGATGATCCCACCCACGACAGGCACCAAACTCACGGCAGCCTGCACCGGAGGTAAATACGTCTGGGCAGCATCCGATGTGTGACGGTAAACAGTCGAAACGGCGCCCAACCCTGGAGGCGTGGTCGCCACAGTGATGCAAGGTAGCTGCGACGGACTGAACGCGACGATTGATTTGGACACGACGAGGATGCCTGTACCGATAGAGTGACTAGGACATTGGAACGGGCCGTCGGATGGCAAGGGTTTTTGAAACGGGCCACGGAGCTTTTTGAGAGCGTCGATGAAGGTATAAGAGGACATTTCGAGCAGAGAGGAATGAGTGGAGAGGTGCAAAGGTCGTTGGTGACGAAGGGCGCAAGGTATCCTGCGCTGTGGATACACAGGATGTGCATGAGGCAGTGCTTACGGCGATGATGATGACCCATTGTCTTGAGGTAAAGGAGAGTATGATGGGAGATATCGATACCCTACGACCAAAAGTTTGAATGCGGAGGGCGAGGAGAATGGCGAGCTTGGTGACTGTCTGGCCAAGTTCGTTGTCATGCTGGTAGTTCTTTCATCCGCACCAAGCGTATGTAATCGACTGTGATCCGCGTCTGGCTCAATCTCGCACAGTATGTCGACGTTGCCACACTGAGACCCTCGCTATTTTCTCCGCCAGAACAAGATCAACGCGACGCTCAATATATGCTTTCCTCCCATTTGCCTGCTCCCATCCATCGCTTACACGTAGTACTATCAGCGTGGCCTGGAGTGCCTCCTTGCGGGTACGCATTGGCTTGACAGGTTCATCATCTGCCAGTGCATCATCCGACTGCGTGCTACCTCCAGCCACCACCCTTTCCCGCGCCGCTTTTGCGTCCATCACCGCGTTATAGATATCTTGATCCATTGCCTGGAACATGTGGTGAGTTTCTTCAATCGGATTAAGAAGCTCCTCAATGGTCATTCGGTTTGACTGTTGAAGTGCTCCGGTCGCCTCTAAGTCATCCAAGGCCTCAGAAACTTCGTTCTCGACTTCTGCAATAGGGTCTGGACCATCCTCCGAGTCATCGGAAATGGTCGGGCGTCGTGCTTCCGAGCTGTCCGCGCAGAGTAGGTTCGAGGTAGGCACAGACGGAGGTGGGAGGGGTGCCGAATTGAGATCAGGAAGGATCCCAGCTTTTCGCGTCGACTGTAACAAAATCTCAACTGATGGAATCAACATATCGTATGTACCCGGCAGCTGCGGGACACATAACGTGGGAGACAGTTTCCGGGGACCACGGGTCCTATACATTTGACAACTGGACGTGTACCTTCGATCGGTTGGATGAACCGTTATCAAGACACGAAGCTGACAGTTGACTCACCCGAGTTGATGGTAGTACATGGTACGTGCTCAACCTAACTCAACGTTCAACCCCACTCTGATCACTCAGGGCTTTCCAGCAGGATGGATCAAACCGAAAGCCGACGTCGGGTGGTCGAGTTCAAGTTTTTCTTTTTCTTTGACGCTTCCCCTCACGATCCGAGTGTTTGATGATATTTCAGTCATTCTGAAACGCCAGCGCTAGTGACGCCACCCAAGTTGACACGATTGATGTTCAAATGCCACCACTGGTCAGCAGCCCACCCTTGGTGACTCCTTTATAAAGCTGTGGTCCTCCCGTGCTGGTTTTATCTTCATAGACTAAAAAGTACCCTCACACTATGCGCTTCAATCCTGCCCTCGTCTCCAGTTTCTTGTTCGCTTCCGCATTTCTGGTGGGTCGCCATTGCGAGCAAAGCAAGTCTTGGCTTATTAACCGTGTCGAGCAGTCCAATGGAGTCATGTCTGAGGACATTTACGCCGGCTCTACTCTCAAAGCGGACCACGTTTGTATCAATCTCATGGATGGTGTTTTGTTTTATCTCATCCTGTTTTCTCCGACCAGGGAAACTATGAATCCATCTCTGCTACTTTCCATGCCCCTTTTTTCTTTGGTCCAGATCCTTCCATTGCCGTTGTTGGGGTCATGATGGATGGCTTCGCGTGCGAGACTACCCTTATGGCCGCGGTCTCCTTTGGTGATATTGAAGAGCCCAAGCAGCGTTGGATTGGTAAGGAGACACTAAACCAGGCACGCGTGGTTAATCTCACTTTCGTATAGCTTGGTATCAGTGGGCGCCGGACGGCCCAAGGGTTCCCTCAGACGTCCCCATCTCTGTTGGAGACAAAATCACCATAGTTGTCCGCGCCTCCTCCGAGACATCTGCTACTGTGACAATCCACAATCACACCAATAACCAGTCCGAGACCAACTCGCTCAGCCCTTCTCCCCATCCTCTTTGTCAGAACCAAGCTACGTGGTTCATTGCGACAAGCGAGGACAGTGTATTGCCCAACTTTGGGATGGTGGAGATTATGGGCGCCAAAGCCACCGGCGTTGCAACTGGCACACAAGAGGCTGGCCGGGGCGAACTCTGGAACATGGAGAACCACACAACCTTGATTACCACCAGCCACTCGTCCGACTTTTCTACCCTCATTTTCAAGCAAGATTAGGCGCACGAGCAGGCAGGAGTGGCGGTTGTTTGATATTACGAGGCACAATGGGTGGTGCCGTTCCCCTCGTTCGTACCATATCCTTCGATTGTTTCTGTTTTGATGCTTTGTCCGAATACTCGTTGTCTGGTTTTCTCGCTCCGTTCTGAAAAAAAGATCAAGATTGTTGAACCGATAGTCTTTACTTGATTACGGACGTTCGCAGTGGTTTCTGTTCATCGTGATTACCGGTCAACTGACGAGGTTGTGGCAAGCAACCACTTAATCCGTGGATGCGAGGGCAGCGAGCGCTCACCGGGTCAACGTATCGAAAGAAATTCTACACCACCAAATGCCATCCCGATGTTGAATCAAAGACTCGAAGCTGGACGATCGCAAGAGACCCCGACAGCGACAGTGATGACAAACAAGGTTCCATAATGGCCACGACAAATCTCAGCGACAAAAGCACGTTCAACACACCTCCTACACGACCAAATACCCATCCCGAACCAACCCCTCCAAAAACGCACGTATCATAGGCTCCTCACAAGCACCCACGAAGCCCATCAACTGCTCCTTGCTCAACACGACCTTGCCCGCGCCGGCTCCACTGCCCCCACCAAGCGCCCGCCCTAAAAACGTCCTCACGTCTCCCACATTCGCCACTGGATCGACAGGCCCGCTCTCCGACGCCGCCAGCCGCGAATACGCAGCCTGATACCCAGCCATTTGTTCCTCGTAATCGATCTCGGTCAGCCCCGTCCCGGACGTGTCGGTCTCTTTTGAGGCGAGATATTGAGGCTCGCTGAATAGCTTGACGAGGACCGTAAACGCCGCTGGCCTATCAGAGGGGTGAGTAGAGGGATCACGAGCAACGAGCGAAGAAGACTGACCAGCTTCGCGACGCCGGCTCTGAGAGCATCACCTGACTCTCCGTCAACATCCTCGTCAGGCCAACCACTGCCACCTTACGATCCTTGTGTGGCATCTTCGGCACCTGCGGGATCACGAACCCCGTCAAAATCTGCGCCCACAACCTAACAAGGGGATTAGTTCCGCATGCATCGCGCCGAGAATACGTACTGCGGTTGAATCTCCTCCACTGTCGAAATCACATAATCGGGCCCCATACCCACCACATCGATCGCCATCGTCAACAAGAGGAAGTACGTGAAATGGTACACGTATTTATCCGTCTTACTCGTATGCATTCGCGTCAGCATGGTCATCACGAGCGGGCGCATGTACAGTTTCAGGTGTGACCTATCGTGCACTTTAATTAACGCGATAGGCGTCCTAATGCGTGGCACTTACGGATCGACATGCCGGACGACGCCTTCTAACAACTCAAACCCCCACACGTCGTGCAGCTTGCTCGGCACTAATCGCTGCTGTACGATCGCTAACACCCGTTCTACCTGACCTGCCTTTATCATCTCTTGAGCATCCCGCGCCAAAAACGCGCGCAACAGTTTGACGAGACCCGGGATGCTCCCCTTTTGTTGCCAGCAGGCAGGGCTGAGCAAAAAGGGTAATAACGAGCGGTATTCACTTGGGACATCAGTGGTGTGGAAGGACAGCATTTGAGCGAGAATTTGAAATACGTATGGAATGTATTCTGGAATATCATGGGTTAGGATAAGATGGAAGAAGATAAAAATGGACTGACGATCGATATCTTGCTGCAAAATGACAGTAAACGGACCAAATAATGCTTGTTCAAATGTCGATAAAGTCGCAGGTGTACCGTGGACGATGAACCTGTCAACGCGTCAGTGTTGTCGCCGAAGCATCGTCCTTGGACCCACCGCATCAACGCCGCGATGCTCTCGAAAATGTACTGGTCAAAGTTCGGATTACTTGGGTTCTTGGAAATGATACCGAGGATGGCAACGAGGCGCTGGAGGACTTGCTGATAGACGGGCGTCAGCGTCTGACGCGCCGTGACAATCACCCGCATCGCGCCTGGTCCACGTCTTGTCATGAGGGGTGAACAAAGAGAGGCTGCACAACATACATTTCATAAGATGGTCGTTTTCGGCGACCTTTTCCGGCGTACCCGACCCTTCGATTTTGGTGAGCACTGCGCTCAACAGGTTGGCTGCGAAATCATGCACGTCGGCCTGCGCAAACCTACCTTAACGTAAGTATGTGCGTGAAAAGAAGCAGGTGACGACATACAACAGCTGTGTCCCCTTTTTGATAAACAGGATTCGGTCGATGGTGATGGCAGCATATGTATATGCAACGTAATTGTTAGACGTGAGGTGCTTGATTAGGAGTGGTAACACCGCAAGCAGTTGCTCCTTGGTCAACTGCGAGGCATTGTCAGTTGGCGATTCTTGGCCCTCGATAAGATACAGTACCTGATTACGGAACGTCAAGAGGAAGCGGATGGCGTCGACTTGAAGGATTGGGTGGACTGCTCCATGCTCAGCCTGTAAATCCTGGAATACATGATCCGAGAAAAACTTGACTACGTCAACTTGAGCATTGACCGACGTAACGCCGTGCTAGCACACGCATCAGCGATCACCAAGTAACGGTTGGAAAGACTGACCTGCATTGTGGACGCTTCGGTGGCGACAGCACCCAATAGATACTCCGCCGAGTCCTTGGCCGTCCAATTCGCCTTTGGATCACTCCTGTATGCCTCCAACCCCGTCTGGATCCAGGTCCCGACGATCTCCGTCGTCTCCGTGCGATACCCACTCCCGACTAAGGCTTGCAATACGTCCGCAGCCGCCTGTCGTCGAGTGCTCGCCTCCCCGTTGCCCACTCCTCCGCCACCGGACGGGAGTGCGAGATCGAGACGGATGAACTCGAGAGGGTCGTCTTCAAACTGTTCGATATCGTGTGTACGGAGGGAGACATTGGGTACGACGACGCCTTGTATGAGCGATGAGATGACGTCACGTGTGGAAAACAGCGATTTGTAATGTCCAGAACGGATTGCGGTCGATATGAACCGCAGAGCCTGTGAGACGAGCTATAGGTAGATTAGCGACGGACGACTCGTAAAACGGGGTGTGGAATGTACGTTGTCATCGGCGACGTTGGGGAGTTTGTTGGATCCGACGAGTTGCCAGACTGTTTGGACAAAGTGTTCGATGGCGGGCGACTTGGCAAGTTGATCTGGATAGAGTTTGATGTAAAGCTGACCGCGAATCTCAACACGAACGCATTAAACAGCACGACGCCACGCACCTCTGTGATTTCGAAGATGACGGTCTTAAGACACGCTGGAAGGGAGGGCGTGGTGTCATCGGGCTAAAGACGCGTCAGACCGTGCATGACAAAGGGACGCGACACGCACGTCTTTGCGCAGCTCTGGCGGGTCCCATGTCAAAAAACGCTGAAACCAGCCCGTCGTCGGCACGAAAAACTCGTCGTGCGCGTCCTCGATGGCAGGAGGCAAATCTTGGCAGGTGAAGTCATAAAAGATCTCGGCCAAGAGGATCTGGGCTTGTGCGACGACTTCGATGTTGGGTGGTGGGGTTCCCAAAAGGAGTGTTGCAGACTGCCGAAAGAGGTTGAGGAATGGGTCCATGAAACGACTGAAGACGAGGTTGATCTCTGTGTAGAGTTCGTCGGATCGGACTTGTGAGCGCCAGTGACGGAAGATAGAGTGGGCGGTTTCGAGGACACCGAGGTTGATGTTGTATTCAGTTTGGGAGAGGGAGAGGACGAGTTGCTGGGGATGGAGTTAGATGGGTGCGATGTGGGCGGACTGGACGCACGTCGATGAGATCGGGCCACTTTGAAGGAAAGTCGAGCTCTGCGATGAGTGCAACGGACTCTGCGATCTGAGCGCGGATGCTCTTGTCTGCGGGATGGGAGAGCGCGATCATCGCTGGCACGAGTTGGGCACGAAGCGCGGCCTTGTCTTGCTCGGGTAGAGGCGCGACATCCTGGGCGGGTCGGCCACGAAACTTGGACAGATAAGACGACCCACCTCTTCCCATCTGAGCTTCGCAACATTTTTGAGGTAGATGCCACCCGCGAGACGTACGGCGCGATCTGGTGCGTTGTCGAGGATGAGGGCGATGAGGTGCGGAAGAAATCCTTGCTGAGCAGTGAGCTGGTTGAGCTGTTGTTCGGCTTGTTTTCTCGATGCTGGCTGGAGCGATGCACTCAGCAGCGACGCGACGTCCGACATGGTCACTCGAGCGAGCCTCGTTCAACGCGTCGCCCCTTTTGTTCTTTGTTTGTCACTAGTTGCGGATTACTTGAAACCGTCCTCTGGCCCCTTGTATGTACTACCCACAAACATCTAGATCTGTCTCTGAAATACTGTACTCACATAATCTTCCTCAGATGCAGAATGGAGAGTGGAATGGAGACAAGCACTGATCAAAAATAAAAAATTTGACAGACTCAATTACAGCGGTTTGCGGAAGCCATCACCACAAATCCTGGGAAAGTGTACCCCCTTGTCTTCCCGGCACATGCCAGTGCCGGATCCGACCGCCCTGGCTGCTCTAGGTGTGTGCGTTCGACACTCCTTGGCCTATGCAACATTACGCAGGCGTTCCGATGGTGTGGGGCTCTTTCCTGTACGTATGTGACATGTTTGACTCGTCCGATATGGCCCCGATGTGGCCGTTCGCTCTAATGAGTCAATCCGTGCCTACCGACTCTTCTAGGCATCGTTTTGAGTCGTCATTGGCGACAGGGCGCGTTCGGATTGGCGCAGAGTCGTTTTGAATGCTTGGGAGGTAGATCGAATGCCTCAGGTACGTTCCACTTTGCGCGTTTGTGCCGCTGGCGCTGACTTATCTCGTATCCAGCCAGTGGTCGCGTTTCGAGTCGTTTTGACTTGCAGCGTGCACCGCTCGTTGCGCCATTCATTCTCCACCGTATCCGGAACCATCAACATCGTTTTTGCCGAATCTGGTGTGCTCGGCGCCTCCTGCCCGCCCAGCTGATCCCTGGTGGCCAATCTCGACACGGTGAATTCTCTTCATCTGCGCACTCGTTTCCGGCGTTCCTAGGGCGCCCAATCGTCCTGGATGTCGTCCAGTGTTGCCATTTCGTCTCCCGGCTCCTCCACCTCGTCTAGAGCCTCCCAGGCCTCGGGCTCACCCTGCTCTAAACGTACGCGCTCGCATTCTGACGGATTTCGTAGCTTTATCGGTACGTTCCCAGCATCTTCAACGCTATGTGGTAGTGTCAACACGTGCGCTTCGTCGCCGGTGCATTCTCCATTGCAGCTCGCACAAACCTTCCGCTTCCCCTCGATCTGCAAGCTCTGGGGCTCGTTCGGTCGGTCCATTCCCGCAGGAGTGTTCTGTGCTCGTCCTCGACAATTGTCGGATCCACCACAACCAAGATCTTATTGATGATAAGTAGCGTCAGCGTCACAAAAATTCAGTGCCCACTAATCCGAAAAGTATGTAAACTCCAATCTTATACCTACGAGCACTTATTTTCATGTGTGGAAACAATTCGTCACCCGGCCCTGTGGCGCGTTACAGGGGGGAAATTTCGTCTCATCCGATGCTCGTGTGACGCATGACAGACGAATCGATCGATTTAGTACAGTATTAGGG
The DNA here is from genome assembly GCA_038090315.1 of Xanthoconium stramineum. Classification (NCBI taxonomy): domain Eukaryota; kingdom Fungi; phylum Basidiomycota; class Agaricomycetes; order Boletales; family Boletaceae; genus Xanthoconium; species Xanthoconium stramineum. The sequence goes on along the minus strand of JBBPMO010000466.1, from coordinate 9,780 downwards.
GTCCTATCACTTATTGCTGTGGTAGGCACAACTGCTGTGTCGCTGTGGGGTCACTGCCTCGCAATATACCCTGTATATCAACCAGGCCTCACAATGACCCTCCCTTGCCAATCCATCCATGGCCGAAATGTCGTCTTCAACCAATAGCTCACTCAAGAAATTTCGAAACTCCCGGAAGCAAAAACCACCCGTCCCCGTCGCGTCCCAAGATCGCCCCAGTATTACTTTCCATGTTGCTCCAGGACCAGTAGTCGGCGCTTGCAATACGTTCCAGCCAACGCCCGCATCAACTCTCCCAGAGTCGAGCGTCATCTACCGCAACGCTTCCGATGCCGCCCAGACTTTTCTGCCTCCTGTACAAGGGGTCGCAGAGTTAGTTCCCTGTGTGGGCAGTATCATCAGGGGTGCTATCTGTGGAATACTGAGTATTCTTCAGCTAGTAGACGTGATTCAACAACGTTTCCGTGTATTACTTCGGAGGCTGATCCTCGCCGTCATAGAGATACATCCAGAACAAGGATGATCTGGAAAGGCTCACTCTGCGACTCCACCTCCTTCGCCAGCACATAGACAGTGCACCGATTTCTCGGACATCCTTCGAAGAAACATTGAGACACAAGGTACTCAGGTATGTCGTTCTTGCGAGACGAGATGTGGTCCAATTAGTAACACTTCATATTTAGCGCGTTGCAAACGGCAAAATCTGAGCTGGAAAAGATGGAAAAACGAATCCGCGGAGCGCCGGCTCTCGCACAAGACATAGGAGGTTGTATCACTACAATCAACAACCATCTTATCGAGTACAACGTAATAAGTCCTCCGGTTGTAAAGTTGTTTCCTGACTCACTCGTTTGTCTTGTACAGCTCCTGGCCCAAATGCAGCTGCTAAATGACGCGTTTGAGATCAAGTCCAGCGTGGCGCAGTTGCACGCAAGACAAATAGAATTCATCCAGAGGTTAATGATGTTACCGCCGAGTGTCTCACGCGGTTACGTGACCCTGGTTGATGCGACGGGACGGGAGCACTCTATGCTCCTCGACCAGTGTCAAAATTTGCGCGTACGTTTCCATATCACAAGTATATACACTCTGAAACCCAACCCATGGTGTTAGCAATTGAACCTCATGCTCCTTGCCAGTCTGGAGCGGTGTACGCCAACCGAAAGACAGGTCCAGGAATGGTTCATCGAGCGCAAGCAATTCGACTTCGTGTTATACAATAGGGTCAAATCGGACGTGACCCTGTTGACAACCGATATGTTGTCAAAGTTGGAATCAGGGTCGACAATCATCATGAGGGTAATCATCGAAGAGGTTATCGACCCCACCGTCACCGCGACGTACAAGTGTCCATGCGGAACACCAAATACCATCGATGTCAACATCAAGGACCTTGCGGCGACACTGCAACGTGGCTGCACGATTACGTGGTGAGTTTTTTGTTATGCTTCTGAACAGAACCTCCAATGAGGAGCAAGTCGACACTGCGACCGACGATTCCAGATCACACGCTCCCACAGAAACGGGGATGTAGGAAACGACAACGATCAGCAGCGAGTTGATGTCATGCCGATCACAGACCTAAAGCAACTCATTCGTAACTTCCTTGCAAAACAAGTGGTACGTAAAAATTATAATGATGCGCAACGGTGTGTGCTAATTCTTACGACGCAATCTCTCCGCCTTAGTTCTTGCGGGTACGTATACTATCCTATTGTTCGCTATTTGTTTGTTTTAATCTGGTATTGCCGGTGGTGTTTCCTACTGCAGCAAGTGGGTATTTTACCACATCTAGTCGTCCGCCACGCACTAATGTGCTACTCAGGCCACGAGCGGTGACGCAACGCAAACGACTTCTTGGCGCACGATGCTGAACCACTATCTTCAACTCCAGCACAGCCGCCTTGCATGGTCGGTCACAGCGCCTTGTCCATCTCACGACTCACAATGGTTGGCGATTGCATACGGCAAGCCATACAGTTTCGTCACTTTATTCCAAAAGTCCTCATCAGTGGTTTGTTACAGTCGATGGGATTGAGTATGAGGGCGGCATTGGTCCCGACAGGGAAACAGCTGTGGAACGCGCTGCCGGGGCTACTTATCGTGAGATGACAGGTTGTTACAGAATCACTTATATCATGTGATTCAGGTTTCATCCTTGGAAGTGCCCGGCGTTATTCGGGCCACAGATATGCCTAAAAGTGAATATTAAGAATCCTCGATGAGGAATGTATACAATGAATTCTGGGCACACATTGGGTTGTACACAGCTGATGGTGGGATGTGCAGTTATATAAAATGCGTTCAGATTTCAGCATGCAGGCTGAAAAGCTTGGTTCAGGTCATGGGCATGGTCATTGACTCATTGATATGCAACACTGAATCTTATCGGTCACTGAGCCTGAAAGTGCCTGTGAGTTGGAACCCACGAGATACCATAAAGGAGGGGGGTGAAGAGTGTAGTCAAAATGTTGGGTTACCTTCTTGACTGGTGGGTTGTGGAACACAGACTACTCAACACAGCACTTAACGGGGCATGGCAATGGTGTCATACATAGGGCTGTCAACCGTACCATATATGGCTATGGCCATATCTGCATGGTAAGCATACGGGTACAGGCCGTACCATATTTTACCCATACATAGATTTTCAGTCCCTTCAACAGTACAGTATGGTAACCACTACGGCTGGTAACAGGTTATTACAGCCGTACGGGTAGAGTACTCGTAGGACAGTCTTATAAATCTGTACATTAATACATGTACTCTACAATCTCAAAGGGGGTGATCTCCGAGGATGTCTTGAATGGCGGTGCACACAAGACGAAGCCATTGTTTGACTAGCATCAGTGTTTGGATGGTTTCTGGGTTGAGGCTTGCATGGTGGAGAGAAATCGTATCACGGCTTCCTGAAAAAATGCGCTCGACAGCAACAGCAGAACCTAACAGGGAGAGATTAGTAGGCACAAGAAGAAATCAGTTGTGATCTCACCGGGAATCGAAAGAATATCTCTCACAAAACGAGAGAGGTTAGGAAACTGTGAACGGTGAGCAGCCCACCATCGCAATGGATTACAAGCATCGAAGTTCTCGCAGGGGAGCTTGAAGTACTCTTGGACCTCGTCTGTGAATGCCTGAGGAAGGCTTTGGTAGCGGGATGTGAAATCGACCTTCTGAGGGGAGCTGTTCACTGTAGAGGTTGATGTTGCAGGAGTTGAAGTGGCTGGAAGTGGCTTGTTGTACTTGGAGCGGAAATGGGCATGAAGGGCTTCTTTGGAGGTTTCGAGGTGGGCACAGGTGTCTAAGTCGTCACCACAGTCTGCGAGAAAGCCACTATATGAAATTCGGGGATCAAGAACTAATAAACTTGTTAGTGAGGTAGTGTGTTATAATAGAGTGTGAACATACATGATGCCCAAGTATAATATGGTGATGCATCGGACTTCCCATAGTAGTTGCTTAGTTTTCGATGGGCATTGAGAAGACCTTGGCAAAGAGGGGCAGGAGTGTTGTTCAGAAGTGATGACAGTGAGTCAGCAAGGGAATCCTGTAACCCATGGAAGATCACATGAGTCCAAGACAGCATTGGGTCTTTCATTGTGGACATTTGAGTGGTGGCGGACTGAAATGACTTCAACCAGTGGGCAACAAGTGCTATGGCTTCCCAGTCCTCATCTTGAAGCTCATGTTTGTGGAGTTCCTTATTCTTTGCAACAAAGTCATCTAGGACACTATGATAGTCCATAGCATGACCTGGCAATGACATTAGTATTGCATAGAACAATTCTGATACTAGATAAAACCTTATGGAGCATCTGATGGGTAGAGGACCACTGTGTCATTACATCAAGAATGAGCATGGTGGCATGACACCCTAGGACAACACCGGCTACTGTGGCCATCTTTTGTAAGGAGGCATTGACTTCCTCTAACCATGCCTCCCATTGCTGGGGGCTTGAACACACACCCCAGATGATAGTTCTGAGCTAAATTCAACAGGCAGATGTCAGTTTGAAATCTAACAGACGAACTCTAAGAAATGAAACCTACTTTTGGTATGGCAGTCAAGACTCCACTGAGCTCGCTAGCTACTACACTCAAGTCCTCTTCAAACCCATCTGCATCACCGCCAGCATCATCATCATGCTCCCTGTTCAATGGGGTAGTGATGGAGTCCTGATAAGTATCTTTCTTGTTGTCTTTGACCGCACTGATTGCTTTCAAAAGCTAAGCCAGTGGATCTGATTAGTTTACAAGTAGAAATAATCTATCTGGCACTGACATACTGTCATATCCCATATGATCGACCAAGTCAACTCCGGCGGTACAGTCCACTTCCGACCCCTGTAGAAACCAACTCTGGCGTGTTCTTGCCCAGGACTTACTTCTGGACCTCCGGACATGTATTAGGCTCCCCTCTCATCATCCTTCATTTTAGTTACCTCCTTTTGTACTAAGGTTTAGTAGCATTCTCACCACTGACCCTATGAACCTGCGCCACAGTTCCGCATTCTGGACAGCCAGTGCGCAGCCTTAACATTCTACATCTGTTCCTATCATTCAGCTCCATTCTCCGCTACCAATCCTGTACACCTCTGTAGTATAAGTACTGTACCCCCGAGCCATGTATTACCCTCAGTTCAAATATCAACTAAGATTCCACTCCCCTCTGATCCCCCGCTAGAGTCTCTGACTCTCCTCTGAACATTACTCAACTTCGTCGCTGCGCAACGTTGAAGTCTTACCTCCAAAGTTATCTCTGCGTTCCGAAATCCGGGACAAAGACTTGACAAGGGCGCAGCGCTCCTCTCCGAGTCGCTGAAGCCAAGTCCCATCTGACACTAATCTCCGGACGTTCCAGAGATAGTTCCAGAGTTGACCCAGTCTTGACAGCATGTAAGCAATGTGTGAATTTCCTGATGGACGTCCAACTCAGAGGCGAAGGTAAAGAGCATGGAGATGTACCAAGCATAGACTGTCATCGCGTGGTTCCTCTGTAGCACAGGGTGTAGAGTACTACAGACATTACATTAGCATATATAGACCTATTGTCTCTGTTGAATGAAAGTATTATCTTATTGTGGTGAGCTGCTTGTGACACATCGTTTTTGGGCATATTATGTTTCTGCAATTTTTGTGATGAATCAGGTAGCACAGCAGATCTGTTATCAATTACTGATGCTCATGTGCAATATGTCAGTTGGTGTGCCTGGCTCACTGAGGCCCTGGTTGGAAAAGTCCGGCGGAATCGGACGGGGGCATCAGTCCTCACAATTTGTACTGTCAAATTGGCTGTCGGTCAAGGCGTGGCACCGGGATGTGAAGCCAGCCAAAAACAGGCCATGAGGAGTGACCCTGGTTGATTTACGATGGCAGAAACGAGACAGGACAAGCTAAAACTATAAGTACAAGTAAGTGAGCCGCTAGGAACCCCTGCGCTAGGAACCCCGAACAAAAGGAGGGAAGGGACGGGTAGCGAAATTTAAGTTCCTCTGGCCCAACGAAGATAGTTGATATAAAAGAGATTAGACCCAGTCACACTGAGAAAGAGGCGCCTCACCTGGCGAGACGAAGAGAGGGTTGAGGGGAAGACAGGAGTCCGTCCCAAAGGTCTCGCCAGTGAGAGTGTGACTAAGCACAGGAGGTGGCAAACGGGACATGCCGGCGAAGGCGCGGCGCACCAGAACTGCGACCTCGGCCAATTAGTCTCATATAAATAAATTTAAACCCAATAAAGTCGGGAATTGGAAGGATAATACATGAGAGTAAATGAACCGACTTGGCTACAAATTTTTGACAATTGCAACAGGTTGACGGGACCTACTTCTCACTAACATGCATTGAATCCAAAGTAGTCATACAGTGCCGTAGAAGACACTGAGGGCACTGAGTCAATCAATTTGAGAATATAAAGAAAGATAGTCCAATAGATATCAAAAGAGGAGAGTTCCGAGACAGCATGCTTAGAATCGAGGCTCTACTCAATCTTCCTGGACTCGATCAACATTTTTCCAAATGAGAGATAAGTAGCATATCTTACTTTAAAATGTTGTAGTACACGCGCTCTCTGGCAGCTGAGTTGCGCTGATCGGGGCACCATCAAGTGTCAGAGCATTCCCATTCGTAAGTTCATCCATGCCTGCAAACGAGATGGTGTAGCGTCCCGGGACACCACTGAGGTTGATGGCTGTGAAAGTGACGGAGGAAGAACCGCCGTGTGGGTCGGTGTATGTGAGATTCCAACAGGTGCCACAGTTGGGCGAGTTCCACCCCTGTATCTGAGGTGCTCCTCCGATCATGGGGTATGTGGGAATTTGGCCGAAGGTATTGTACCCGTAGGTGATTAGGCCATAGTTGCCAGTGGAGCACGCCACGTTGCTGAGGGAGTTCAGGTTTCCGTCGTAGAACTCGTCGTAGAACACAGTGTACTGAGAGAACGCCGGAGTGGCAAAGACGAGTAAGGTAGAGATGGCGAGAAGCTGCATGATGTGGAGAGCGCTGAGTAGTCGAGGCATAATAAGTTGTAAACGTCGTGAACCGTCTCCGAGGTGTAGCGCCCTTAAATCCGCTCTTTCGTTGACAACCGTTGCTCACAGCAGAATTCAGTTTCACAGAATGAAACACCTACCAATTCCCCGAACTATAATCATTCAAAACCGTGTTTCTCAATCGATCCCGTTCCGTGGTTCCTTCGAATACATGTCGACGACCCTAACATTTCTGGACCTCCCTAGTTGAGTGACGACATATGCATCTTGCTGCAAGAAATCGTGTCAACATTAGCAAAAAGCATACTGCCAATCTCACACAAGTTTGTCAATTAGCAGATGCGGAAGGCAAGACGTACTTCCTCCGAAACGCCTGGAATGTAAACACTCAACCACCCCCTTCACACGACTCTGCGAACGCACATCCTTGGCAGATGGACCCATCAGCGAAAATATTTAGGCCGGTCGTTTCAAATGCTGAGGATGCCCGGAAGACTCCGGATGATGACTTCTAGTAGAAAATCGAGAATTCGCCGTGACTCTAGTCTGACAGTGCACGATCCCAAAAATTTCGCCAGACTTTGATGAGAAATCTAATGTATCCCGTGAGTCTATTAATGTAGATCGACGTAGCTCAAATCTGCAGGGTCAACGTTCCAACAAAATTTGACTAAATGTACCGTGTCCGGTGGTTCGGTGGTTCCGGCCCAACGATTGCGCACAGCGCGGCTCAGATCTCGAAGCCAAGTCCGCGCATGCACTCGACATGTTTCTTGATCAGTTCTGCACACTGGCCATTGTCGGCGCCATGCTGCAGAAAACATGAATCACGAGCAGATTTACTCTCTGGACAAGCGCAGCACCTGCCAAAGTCAATTAGCAGGGAGCTGTCAAACCAATGGAGCTGGGTGCATACGGCTTGAGACCCTTGGGGTTTAAAGGGTTCATCTTTGGGTTTGTTGGGTCATGTTTCCCCTTGGATGTTTCGGCTGGAGCGGAGTCAGAGGACGACCACCAGGAAGCGATCTTGAGAAGGTTCAGCGCTATCCGGCTTTAAACGAAACAGACCTACTTACACCTGAGAACATGGCGAAACGGCAGGTCCTAAGCGGGCAACTTCGGAAGCCTTGAGACCTTATGTCTGAATCACATGTCCACGTGACCCGCAGTTCGCCATTGATTTCGGTTCCTCGATTTACCAAATCGCCTCCGTGCCCTGAGGCGACTAAGGGTTCATATAAGTAACAGGTAAATTTTACAGACAGGTCTCGACTCGCCCACGTTCACCAACAACGAGCGCTTCCCTGCGCGAGGCGCAACAATGCCCAGCATCCTACGTGTGCTGAGTTTCGCATCATTCCTCCTCTCTATCAGTACTGCCACTGCCCAGTCTTGCACCAATTATGGCACATCTAGCGCATCAGGCTGTCTTTGCCCCCCAGGATTTGGCGGGGCAAATTGTTCCCAGCCGGCGTGCGGAGGTACCATATTCGATGGTTCCCATCGCTCTCTCACGCCGCCTTCCGCGGCTTCGGGCGGTTTCCCCAACATAACTTCCTCGGATTGCTCATGCTCCAATGGGTGGACTGGAACAGGTTGTAACGTCTGCACAACTTCATCTGCGTGCCAGTCAGCATATGCTGCTGTGAACGGCAATGCTAGCAGCGCTACAACTGGTCAGACGTCAGGTCTGAACGAGACTCTGGTGTGTAATACCTCCCCAATGGTCTACGCTGCGGGTGAACTTAGCTGCCAAGTTAACGTACGTATTTCGCTTAACTTAGAAGGCAATTGAATTTATCTCTTTTTAGAACCCTACGTTACAAGCAATATTTCCTTTGCAATCCACGCTCAACGTCCACCGGACCCTCAATGCCTCGCTCTCCCCACTGAAAAATGTTTCTGGAACACTTCTATCTCCCAACGGCTCTCCGGAGATATACGCCCAGCTCTTTTACAGTGGCGTTGAACAGTTCTTCTGCGCCGCGTCGTCTTGCACCCAATCATCCACGAACACGACGGATACTTGGACCTGCTCCACCTTGGAGTGTCAATGCATCGCGAACGCGACGTTCTGCGGAGGCGTCGTTGTGTCCAACTTGACAAGCACCATCAATACGCTGACGGGCCCTCTCACAATCGTTTGCGATAACACCAATACGTGTCACTTCCAGCAGCAGGTCATCAACGGCTTGTTCGGCTCAAGTGGTCTTGCACTGCAGGGCTGTGTTTTCGGGGAGTGTGTCGCTCAGGCCGTAATCGACTCGTCCAATGGCACCTCGACAACCGATTCGACCTCAGGTTCAAGTCCACTTAGTCCAGGGGTCATCGCTGGTCTAGCTGTTGTGGGCGGACTGATCGGGCTCGGGCTCGCAAGCCTCATATGGGGATGGGTTCTCCAGAGAGCTGCCCGCAAACGACCGTTCGATGGCGGTCACAACGGCGGAGTCGACGTTCGGTGGACAAACGTCTCATATCTCATCCGATCCTCCAAAGTCGACAAAACTATCCTAGATTCCGTCAACGGACATGTCGCTGCCGGACGGCTCATGGCTATCCTTGGCCCCAGTGGTGCTGGAAAGACGACATTGGTGGAATTGATTGCGGGCAAAGCAAAGTCGGGATTATTCACAGGGTCGATCACGTTCCCTTCACTGGCTAATGGGCGGCGACCTCGAGTGGCGTTTGTTCCTCAGACAGACATCCTCCCTGCCGTCCTCACGGTGCGCGAAGCGCTCACTTTCGCGGCGGCTCTACGGTTGCCCGAATCTCTGTCTCGCGAGAGAAAGGCAGCGCTCGTATCCTCTATCATCTCGAAGCTTGGTTTGGAAGAAGTTGCAGAGACACGGATCGGAGCAACAGACGGAACTGGTCGTGGTATCAGTGGGGGCGAGGCACGAAGAGTTAGCATTGGCCTTGAACTGGTCGGATGCCCGGACATATTGGTGTGTGACGAGCCCACAAGTGGATTGGATTCAGTAAGCGCCCGACGCGTCGTCAATGTCCTCTTGGAAGTCGCGCGTGGTGGTGGTGGTTTGTTTGATTCTGCGGAAGAGAACAACAATGGCGTCGCCGTCATTTGCAGCGTGCATCAGCCAAGGTACGTTATGTCTATTCAACATTGCTGATCGGATCTCCGATCTGACATTGTCTTCGCAGTTCGCGTCTATATCACTCGTTCGACTCTGTTCTACTTCTCTCCCGTGGACGGGCCCTGTATTCTGGACCTGGTGGTTTGGCTCCTGCAAGGCATTTCTCCAGTGTTCGTAACGCGGACATCGAGAGAACTGGT
>JBBPMO010000465.1:0-23775 GCA_038090315.1 Xanthoconium stramineum | reverse complement strand
AATGCCGATGTAGGACGTGCTCAAAGTGTTGTAAAACACATTGGTCCGCATTGAGCCGTCATCGTTGAAGGGCCTTGCAATCGAAAGGCCCCTGTCAGTTGGACAACAGCGAAAATTCACCAGACTCACCATTGATAACATCCCATGCGTCTTCGGGTGGTGTCATTAAAAAGTACGGCGCACTAGAAGAGACGACTATCAAGGGTGGGGTCTAGTCTCCGTACGTAACCTAGTTGGGGCCGGTTATACCAGACGAGATTATGACCTAGAGCGCGGTTGAACACGAGGATAAGGGAAAATCAACTATGCAAGAATACGTTTTATGATTTTGCCTGTTGCCTCCGCAGGTGCAACGATTTGACTGCCACCTGTGAAGCTGAAGACGTTCTGCTCAGCCTGCTCGGTCGCATCCTAATTGTATGAACGTTCAACCATTTAAGTCATCTTACTCTGCAAAAAGAACAAATATACCCACTTCAAGTTGTTTCTAGGAATGAGCAGACCAAACATTGAAGTGTTGTTCAAGATCGCGACGTAGGCCAAATCAACTAATTCCGGTTATTGGTAGCAGTGCCAAAGTAGAACTTGCCAGCAGCCTTGGCAATTATGTCTAGAGCCACGGTGGAGGTCGCTTTCGCAGCAACAATAAACGTCAACATTATCTTGACCAAGGACAGACTCTAGAAAGGACGGTCCAGAAGTTGTTCGCATACTTATACCGGTCGGGCACGTCAGTGGGATCAGATGGCCAAATATCTTGAAATATTTTAGAGACGCCACCGTAGGGCCAACTGCCAATTACGCGGTCGGTGGGTGTTGGTGAGGAAACAGAGAACCGAGGAATACATACCAATCCATGGCCGTTGTTTCCAAGGTTTCGTCGTCAGGCTACTACACATTCGGACTCAGCCGCATTGCATGGCTTTGTTGCACATCCAGATTGAGGCTGCGGCTCGGTGAGCGAACTTCACAGTATATCGCATTAATGACCACGTATATACTACTTCTGCGCTCCCGGTAGTAATCCCAGTGAGTAAGTATTAGAAGGTGACAGCCAGAGGACTATGCAGTCTAAACCGGACCGCGAGTCGGGGACCACAAGTTTCAAATGCGGTCTGTGACACGGACATTGACCAGTATCATATATCATGTACGCTGTCTTGTTGTTACACCAAAGCTAAAGGTAGTGCTCTCGCACAAATCGGTGACGCGATACTGGGGGCTTTCGCACTTGTTCCGTCCTCGGATATTCCCAACCCCTTGATCCCGTTTTTGTTGATATGGAGTGGGGCGGCCCTTCTCTTTTCGTGATGCTCGCTCACGAGGATATTCATGGAAAGGCCCACTTCTTGCTCGAAATCGGACCTGGTAGGAGGACACACATCCCGGTCATGAACACTCGAATGGAGCTCTTGACACCTTCGATCGCCCGTACATGGTTGGTGCTCTTGATGCAATCAACAGATCCTGTCAGGTTTCGCTGATACCAGGTTATTTTATTGCACCGTAGTAGCATTGTTGTGTTGTACAAAACTGATGTGGTTGATAAAGAGAATTTGGTGTATCACGCAGTGCAAGAGTCCAAGAAACCCATGACAATGCCGTCGTAAGCTGGCTTACGGACCAGGTTCTATAGGTGTTGTGCTCAAAAATTGCACGGGTGTATTCAAGCGTTGCAACATACCACATCCCACGGGCAAGCATCACCATAGCCAGGGAAGAAAGCGGGAATCCAAGAGTACTATGATGCGAATAATCAACGCGAACAGTAGAGTGAACGACGCCGCAGAACGGACCTTGTCGGTGTAGTCCCAAACAGTGACACCAACACACCCGGAAACTGCCACGCAAGCTTGGACGACAGACATGTAATCTGCCTTTTGTTGTTCTAGGTTTGCAGCTGTGGCAGGAAGTTCCATTCTATCATCGAGTTCCGTGATGGCAACCTCAAGACCAAGTGCAGTGATTCTCTCCATGTTCGTCCGGAGCTCGCTCGGATAAACCTCACCGAGGATCAAATGGCTTTCGAAACCGATACCGTGAATGGGTGCGCCAGCTGCCAACAGGTCCTCGACGAGCTGGACCATGGCGTCGATCTTGGGGCCTGAGGTGAAGACTTCGTTATTATCACGGAAACCACAAAGGGCGAGCTTACCTGCACGCTCAAGGTTGTAGTCATTAATGTAAAGTTTCGCACACGGGTCCGCTGCGTGCGCCGTTCGTAGCGCAATGTTAATGTAGGATGTATTCAAAGTATTGTAGAACAGATTAGCGCGTATCGTGCCATTGTCGTTGAGGGGTTCTGCGATGGTAGATGCTCTGTCAGAGGTACAGCAATCAAAATCCATCAAACTCACCGTTGATGACATCCCACGCGTCTTCAGGGGGTGTCACAAGAGAGTACAGTGCACTAGAAGAGATGACTTACAGCTAACAAGGGCGTTGTTTAGCAGGTATCTATAGAAAACTGCCAAATCACCTCACATTTTCCCTGCGTAATGCGAGACTTCTGTTCGCACATGCGTTTCGATCACTGAGGTCAGCGCCTCGGGCGTCCAATTTCCGCGAATAACCCAACGGGGAAGCTGATTATGCCAAACAAGATTGTGACCTGGAGCGCGAATGGATGCGAGGATCAGGGAAATTCAACTATGCAAAAGTACCTCTTATGATTTTGCCTGTTGCCTCCGCAAGTGCAACGAGTTGATCACCACCTGTGAAGTTGAAGACGTTCTGCTCAGGCTCGGTCGCATCCTAATTGTATGAACGTTCAATCAATGAAGTCATACTTACTCTGGAAAAAGAACAAACATACCCACTTCAAGCTGTTTCCAGGGGTGAGCTGACCGAAAATTGCGGTGTCGTTCAAGATCGCGACGTAGTCTGGATCAATTAATTCCGGGTTGTCGGTAGCGGTGCCAAAGTAGAGCTTGCCAGCAGCCTTTGCAGCTACGTTCAAAGCCACGGTGGAGGTCGCCGTCGAAGCAACGTCTGTACGAGTCTGCGCGACTAGAGTCTGCGACAGTACAAATAGCGAAGTGAAAACCAACGTCAACATCGTTTAAACCGAGGATAATCTTCGAGAGAAACGATGCAGAGGTCGCTTGCATAGTTATATCGGTCGTGCTTCGGGGATACGTCGCTGTACTGAGAAGAAAGTCTGCCAGGTCCCGATACGTAAGTGTGATAAGGTCAGATTCCAATTTTAACGAACACCTTCCTTGAACAGGAATGTGATTAGAATATTTCAGAGATGCAGAGTTGGCTGGTTGCCAATCGGTGACTATGGAGTCATATCACGGAGAGAAAAAATCAGCTTGTACGAACACAACGAAGAGTCTCTCAACCAAAGTCATAGAAATTTTACGGTTATTCGCAGAAAGAGAAGAGTGAGGGAACACATAAGAATACGTACTGGGTGTATGACCATCGTTTCGAAGGTTTCATCGTTAGGCTACAAGTTCGACATTTGGGCTCGACTGCGTGGCATGACTTTGTTGCACATGCTGCACGGCGAGTTCGAGGCTGCGGCTCGGCGTCCGCGGGGGGAACACAAAATTACAGGATATACGGTAACTCCATCACCGGCTAAAATCGCGTTGCGATGATATCTTCGCAGGATAAACAGAAGCCTGCGTGCGTGAAGGAGGAAGTACGTACAGTTGAGGATGAACACAACGTTGTCCATAGTCAAGAAGTGACAGTGGAATATGTACCAAGAAGCCTCTGTGCTTCAGATGACTACTGGCATAGTACATACATACCGTGGTTTGATTGTGCTCTTGGTTCGTCGGAGGCGCGGGCCGCTCGGAGATTCAAAAGTGGTCTGGGCCAGCCCTTGTCGTCACGCGTCTCGCTCGCTGAGCCTGCGTTCTTGTCAAGTACGATCCTCATGTCGCGCCTAGGTAAAGGTAGTGCTCTCGCACACATCAGTGATGCCACCCTGGGGGGGTTCGCACTTTTCCCGCCTTCGGATATTCTCAACCACTTGACCCGGTTCTTGTCGACATGGAGTGGTACCGAGTTGCGTATGGCTTTTCTCTTTTCGTGGTTCTCACTCACGAGTATATGCAATGCTTAGCAAGCTATTCACGGTAGGCACCATGGCTTTGGAGCAACGCTCCAGCACTCAACGCTTTCCAGCTTGTCCAGTACACAATGAAACTACTTGCCCCAGTTCTACTTGCACGAGCGAGCCTCCAACATCGAGTAGGACTGCGAAAGGAGCCGACAAGCAGCGTCGCGACATCGTTCACACAATTTTCCGGCATAATTGGTGATTTCAAAATGTTGGGCAGATTTTGGGGTAAGTGATCCTGACGTTTTAGCGCTCATTAGCCGAAACCAATTTCGACGCGACAGGTTTACTTCCCATCTTGCAATGGATGATATCCATGGAAAGGAATCCTCCGCCCACTCGCACTCTTCTCACAATTGAGCGCTTACAAGGATGGTCCATGCTGGCGTATTATCCGCTGGAGCATCTTTATTACTTGCGTGCACACAACCTCATTCCGGCTACGATCCCGTCCATTATGTCACTGCTGGGACGCACCTCAAAGCGAATCAGTCTGAACACCAAATCTCTTGTCACGTGGTCTTGCCGTGCATGGGCAGTCTACGTCGTCCTGCAGTTCGCTCACTTGATGGAGGACAGGAAGTTGCTACTTATGAAAGAGAAAACCTTGAAGAAGGGCAAGGGAGTCGTAGCAGAGGACAAAGAAGACCTGCGGAAGAAGTGGGATTCTTTCTGGAACGAGCTTGTAGCCAACTCTGCCAACTTACCGGTGGCGCTCCATTGGTGATCTACTTCCTCCGAAGTCCGTTAGTTTCTCAACTTCCTATAGGTCCCTGGAACAAGGCATTTTCACTAATGATGTATGTGTCTGCACCGGGAGGAGAGGAGTCTGCCGGCTAATGCATGCAACTCTTTTAGATATGGCTCACTGTTTTCGGATTCATCAATGCGGTAGCTACCTTCCGAAGGGGGTGGAAGGCTACTGCCCTCCCTTCTCCGAAACTAGACGAAGTGAATGACGTAGACGGAAGTGACCTGTTGATCACAGAAGAGAAAGAGGTGACTCATTCCTAAGTAATTCTGTCCTTGATTTCACACAAAGAATATACTGACTGATCACAGTAATAGTCTCGTACCTTTGATGTACCTTTTTGATATCCCATGGGCTTTACCACAAAAGTGTATCCGGGTAAACTCGGGCTCTCAATATATGGGTACGTGGAATGGCTGGTCACTCTGAATCTCGACCGTTGAGGCGTCGCATCCTCGTCTCCCACAAGTTGTACAGTTATTCCACTGATCAACCTATCTGGCCTCCGGGCAGAAATGGCGCACGCTCCGGCTGCGGAGTTCTTTGGTATTTCGGCGTCGCTCAGCCGCCAAATCCGGTGTCATATGGGGATGTCATACCAACACTTGAACACAAGCCCACTCCACCATGAATCGATCATGGTCAGGGTACCGATCGGTATGTATTGGAGATGCACCACACATCGTAAAGGGTGAGTAGGACCCTAGATTCGTCCGCTCAATCTGCCATGGTTGATGTGATCGTTCTTTGATTTGCAATTCTCTGCACAATAGGAAGCTGTAGTCGCAAACGTTGATGCCTTGTGTTCATTCCAACCTCGAGTTTACTCGTTGCCCAGGCGAGAAAAAATGAAGGCACGTTTTGAGCACGTTTAGATCACACGTGCCACAGATGTCAAGGGTACCTACGAATTCATTTGATGCTCAGACGAATGTGTGTTTATTTTAAAAGTTAGGCGCAGCGGGAAAGGTCACTATACAGAAGGTATTTCATTGATGACCGGGCTCTTGTCCTCGCAATTTCTCGACGGTTCCAATAGAACAGGCTTAGCATCGTACTCATCTTGGACTGCTTGCAAAAACGACAGCATCTGCAAATGTAAACACTTGAGCCTGGAATGGAATATCCGTTCGACGCCACAACGCACAAATTGATGGCGCTGAGCACCCATCCTTTTTCCGGGTTCCGTCTTGAGTCTATCCTGTATGTGGAGGAGTTTATCATAAAAGTGCTCAATGGCGGTGTCGTTATGACCCGGCGGGGCGTGCAGAGGTCTGAAAACCTATGAGATAGTTTGAATCACACCCAGATGCAATTTAAACTTACCGATTCACTGCTGCACTGTACGCCGCGCACCGCATGATCCCTAATGTATGTCATGCAATCGGATGTTCTCCAAGCTTTGACAAAACCATGACGCACCGAATGCTCCAATTGCATCCAGACGGTCGGCATCCTGGACGCAATGAAGCTCTGTACATGTGTCATGCCACTCTCCAAGTTGGCCACTTTCGCGTAGCTCCTTCTCCGTTGTCCACGAAACATTTTGTATGATTTTTACGATCAGAGCAATTCTACCATCGGATATGAGGTCCAGTGCATAATCTTTGGCTATTGACTGAAAGAATGGCAAAAAATATGCATAAGGAGCGGCAGCTTCAGCGGCCGAGACGTATTTCTTGTCCAGTACATCATGCAAGAGTGCGGCAAGTTCCACGACCAGTAGATCGGGATTTTTATGTGGAAGTGAGCGTGCAAGCGACAAGGCTGTCTTCCTCACGCGTTGAACTGATCAAAAAACAAGTCATAAATGTCAAAGACAAAGGATCCAAAGTGACCCCAGCTATCCGTACCATGAAATACATCGTGAGAAGGATCATAGCGTGCCATTTTGGCGACCATGAGCTTCTCCGCTGCGGCAAGAGCAAGCTGCTCTGCTTTGGAAGGATACATATCCGGAGCCATCGTGACTGTTGAGTTTGTTCGGAGTTCGGATTGCTTCCGATAACGGCTACGTTGCGTGTCACCGTGTGTGCTTTGCACCACTCACTAACACGCGCGACATACTCTCGAACTCGAATTATGGGAGTACCAAAGGGGTTTACCATATTATTTATCACTCTTTTACTATGTTTCGCTTTGACTACACACACCGTACTCTGTTCTGAACAGTCCAAGTTAGTCATTCGGGTAAATGTCTCATTTATAGACAGACCGCTCTTCATTGCTGGCTGACCATCGTGGCTCCGACAACTAGGAATCAGACATCCATGACTGCGCTGCTGTGGAAAAGCTGAGCGACCTCAAACACGCTGTCGAGGATGAAGCATCTCCCATAATGCGACAGGTTTTCCGCTGGTTATTCCCCTTTGGTCCCGGTTGGAACGCAGGTTTGTTTTTTTTGTCGCATGATGGTCTGACACGTTCATGAACGTTTGTCGCAGTTCTGGGAACATTTTACATCAGCTCGTGCGTCCAAGTTGATTTCGAAGCCTGGTTTGCGGGGTAGTTGACCAACGTTTCAGGGTGCCCAACTTTCTCCTTGCCTTTATTCCCGCGGAAATCAATGCAAATACCCTCAACACTATGACTGCGTTTGCCGTTAGCGTCCCCTTTCCACCAACATTCGAGTCATCTGATCTCATACACCGTGCAGACTGGTGGCCTCCTGTCTGATGTCTTCCTGCACCTGGTTCCCCACGCGTTCCTAGGCGAGCATCAAGATTCGGGTGCTCACTTTGTCATGGTGGAGGACAAACGAAACATCCTGATCGGGTTCGTGAATTCTGATTGACATGGTCCAACAGCTCAATCTCAGTTGGTAGACTTGGTATTTTCGTTGGTTTTGCTACGTTCTTTGTCATGGAGAAGTCCTTGCGGGTTCTCGGTGGTGATGAAGGAGGCGAGAGCCATTCGCACGGTCATACCCACTCTCACTCACATGTGAACACATCTGCAAACGCCGTCGCATCTGGTGTATCAATTACACCACCGGCTGCCAATGATGGTCTGCGGTCCAGAGGCGGAGAGAAAGGGAGTACAAGTGGCCAACCAGAACAAGTTGATCCAGTGCAGCCAGGCATCGGCCCCTCGAAGCTCTCGGCATATCTGAACCTTTTTGGTGACTTTGTCCACAACATGTACGATATATTGAACCTTAATGTGTCGGTGCCCACACTAATTTCCTCGAATAGAACGGATGGCCTGGCGTGAGTCACTAGCAACGTGTGGTCGCTCTTCTGACTAGTTTTCACAAGCATGGCTGCGTCATTTTACTCTTCCCCCTTGATTGGTGCAACCACCACCTTGGCCTGTTTTGCACATGAAATACCTCATGAGATTGCCGACTATTCCATTCTAATCCGCAGCGGATTCAGCAAGCGGCAAGCTATGCAATCGCAGTTTTTGACCGCCATCGGAGCATTTGTACGTTTGAATCACCATCTAGAGGCAGTTTGGACTCAGATCTTACATTCGATTTAGGTTGGGTGAGTGCTACTTGGCAATGATTGGACAGCTATATGTTCATTTGCAACAGTACATTCTTAGGCATAGCAATTCATAATCTGTCAGCTTCCGGGGCGGAGCCAGCGTCAATTGATTTAGCGGCAGGTGTAAGGCAGGACGCTTCCGGCATTCTTGGCACCACGGTGCAGCTCGCAGACTTGGTACGTATGCTGTGTAAACTAGTGTTCAGGTCATCTGACGTGATCAAGGTAATTCCCTTTGTCGCCGGAGGATTTTTGTACATCGGCGCTGTTGCTGTGCTGCCTACGTGAGTCCCGAGTCGACTTCCAGTTTTTACGTCCCTGATTTGTCGTGGAATTCAGTCTGCTAGCGGAGAGTAAAAGTGGAGCGCAAGCACTGCGGGAGGTATGGCAGTTTGTTTGTTCTGATATAATTCAGATGGTTGATCAAACTTGTCAAGTTTGGAGCGATGGCCTTCGGTGTCTTATGCATGTTCCTGGTAGCGTAAGCCATCAAAGCTGTTCCGTTTTACTGCTCTCACGCCGTTTGGACTATTTTCAGCTGGAATGAATAGATGCGACGATCGCATCTGCCCGGCAGCTGTAGAGCTGTCCGAGTAGTCGACCTAGCAAGTTGCCTGGCATTTGTAGAGTGTGCTTGGATACCAGTAGAAGCTCAGAATTTCTCGGCCACACTGAAGGCTCACGTTACCGAGGTTCGGAGCGGGGATAGGCAATGCCGTGAACCGTTTGAATTAGAGTGGCCATGTGGACCCCCCTGCTTGTTTAAGATGCTTCTTGAGCTCATAAAACAATTGATCAATTCGGGTGGAGGATCTAGGGTTGGTGCCGTACCATTGCCGGCGAACGTGCGTGCACCTGTGGCAACCCCTCTGAGTCCGCTTTCGTACACTTGCTGCTTAATGAAAGCCACAGCGTAATTTCAGACACACGACCACACCTTCACTCAAAAACCCGCAAAAAACTTCCACTCTCTTCCAACGCCTTCCGACGCCTTTTTCTCGACGCGTTGCCCTATCTTTCCTTCACACTTCTTCCTCGCGTCTACATTATCTCCCCGTAGTGCCCCTTAAGTCCTCCACAGCACGGTCACGTTCCGGGTTGGGGTGGACAGTCACTGCCTTGGCTCATAGCCAACTCATCTCCATACTACCACCAGTCGACGGCCTGCTGCGTCATTGTAAGCCAAGCAAGGCAACCGGATCAACCACAATTCTCCTTTCTTCCTGAACTCGCACTCCGTCACCGCAAAAGCCTTCTATTTCATCAATAATGGGCACAAAGGGACGTGAAGTTCCTCGCGTGGTATGTTGCGCCATTCCGATCACAAGCGCCGCAGGCAAGGTGCTGGTCATTACAAGTCGGAAACGCCAAGATTTATGGGTCTGTGCGTATTCCTATTCCTTTTGTCTCACTTCATCTTTTGCAATGAGTCATATGACATGTGCTTGCCAGCGCGTCGGTTTTTGACCCGGCTTTATTAGGTGTTCTTGCCTTCCGAGCTGACTCGCCTTTTCTAGTACCAAAAGGGGGCTGGGAGCCCACAGACGTAAAATTGGAGGCAGCAGCCTCACGGGAAGCCTTAGAAGAAGGTCTCACCCTTTGTCCCTCTATCCGTCATCTCATCTCCTGATGAATGTCCTATCCCATTCCCTGCCCTCGCTCTTGCATTTCAGCGGGTGTTCGTGGCAGAATAACACGATACGTAACGACCATCAAGTCACCTTCAACAACATATCACTTCTACGAGCTTGAAGTATCGTCCCTCGACAAGGACTGGCTCGAGAGCAAAGAACGAAGAAGAGAATGGGTCGACTACGCCGAAGCATCTCGAAGAGTCGCATGGAAGCCTGAACTTGCACAAGGGTTGTCCCTTTCGTCATTGGCACCGCAACGATAGATTTCGCCTAACTGCAGTTTTCCTTGTGCCTTGGGTGCCGCTGTGCGATCTTCTGACTTTCCATGGATTGTCGCACTTCGAATCACTGTTGAATATGTCGAGGCCAGCTTCATATTTCCCCTAGACGCGCATGGACCTGACCCATACACTACTTTTTCTAACTATACCACCTTGGCCCCATCACACCCCTCTATTCTGCATAGTCTTCTTCTCGATGTATCCCCTATACTGCTACACCATGGCTTTTCCAACATAGAACCGTGATTCTCGCTAAACAAGATTTTCACATTTAATAATCTAGATCGTCTGCTGTGCTGTTGAATCACTTACGAGTCTGATACTTCCATTACTTCAGTAAGCGGGATTATTTGTAACGTCGCGTATGGATTTCACTGACCCTTTTTTTTTCTTTTCCTTTTTGATAGCCTCCATCCGCCGACGCTGACGATTGGGCAAATTTTCTGGTACGAGTCCATCCGCTCTTGCGGTCCATGGAAAGGAAGGCTGTGGGCCTTCCTATTTTACTTACTTTCCGATCTCCCCGTCACGGAAGAGTTATCTTCCTCGACTCTTTTGGCTCCTTGCCGGAATTCCCAAGGACCAATCTAGCAGGCACTGCTCTCTACCCGGTACAGCAACCTCCATTGCAGGTACCAGACCATCGTGGTTGCTAGGTAACAACTTTTCGTCAGCACATTATTCAAGGGCAAGACCTCGACCAAGTTTAGTTTTCCCCGGGAAAGTGCGTAATACACTCTCTCCATAACATACCGATCGGCGCGACCGTTATGTTTCCCGACAATTATTTTCCGTCGAGACAGGAGCCCCATTCACAAATTTGCTTCCTGCCACGTCCCGACGACCTCGCATTTTCAGCTGAGACATGGTAGGACAGGCGACAGGCCCTGGTGCCTGGCTCATCGATGCGAGCAAACAGGAGTAGACTTGCCCGTTGAGACATTGTACCCGGCCGTGGCAGTCTTGGTTGTCGGATCCGTAGTGTAGGTCGGTCGTCTTTCAATGTATCTATCGGACGATGTCGCGCAGTTCCATAATATAGGTTGTCTGACGACAAGTATGAGCAAGCTGTCCCGAAACTCGTGCAATGTAAGACCTGGTTCGACATGGCCCATCGGCAGGTGATCATAATTGACATGATCGTAGATGCCAGATGCCTGGACCCGCCGTGCACCCGGGTCGGCTCTAATTTTGGGGTATAATGAGAGCCATCAACCGTTAAAAGTATGTTCTAGAAGGCCCAACTGGCAAAATCAAATCCTCGGAGCGATGGGTCCTACTCGCATTTCATTTTCCTTTCCTTTGAAATTCGAGTTTTGCTGCGTATCATCCTCTTAGTTTCAGCTCCATAGAATTCCGCCCAAGCTGAAATCCTAGCTCGATTCGATGAGAGTAGATCCCTTCCAAGAATAGCTCAAATTCACATCCAGTAGAACGTCCATCCCGTAATGACGTTCCATTTCTCCGATTAAGCACGGTGCTTAGTGTGGGCGAAAATACGTTTTTGAAGAGATTTTGACACCAGCGTTGGGTAATTTGGACCGATCTGGCCAATCAGTGTTTAGGGGTTTCCGTACCTCCCGAATCTTCCCGGTCCAACCTGACTGAGTACAGTGGTGCAAAGTTGGAACGGGCGGTCCCCTCGCAGTAGAGTAGTGAATCGATGGCCTGACAAGGCTTTTAATTTTAATTTGTGCCAGGAGTTGCTCATTACTACGTAGCAGTTGTGCACGATTAGGAAGGTGGAGCCACATGAACTACCGAAAACGGAAATCCACATGTGGGGAAGCCCAGCCACAGCCGCTACGAAATCCACAAGTCGTCGGCTCAGTGCAACCGCCGTATCGACATACCGAACAACTCGTCTCTTCCACCACCACGGGACACACCCAGAAAACATCCATTCCTCGATACCTTTCCCTTCCCAATGTCGCTACTGACTCCCTCAGAGTCTCGCGCATTCCAGTCCTTCCTTGATGCGGCTTCGTTCCCTCTGGACTGGAACATGCCACAGCTCGAGATCTCTCATGAGCACATGCCTCCAGCCCACGGAACAGAGGAGCTCACAAAGGCGACAAAAGATCTCATGTCGCTCGACGGGGACAAATGGCGGTACCCACTCGGCGCGTATTCCCCTGGCGAGAGCTCGGCTACATCGGTACACAGGCAACATCAAGCGCAAGCCAATCCACGCACGCTCTTGTACTCAGCAAGACAGCAGCGATCCTTGGTTAGCAATGCCGATGAAGCCGAGTTGGCGAATCCATTGTCTACCCAACTTCTTGTTCCACCAAACTCGCACGCGCAGCTTCCCTTCTACCACGTCATAAGTTCCACTGCGGATCCAAAACAAAACCGCGCGGGTTCCCATCCATATGATCATAGCTCGTCGTCGTCGTCTAGACAGTCTCCCGTGGATTTCTCGACATCATCCTCATCAGATGCGAGACTCCCTTCGTCGACCAAGCGATCACCTCCCTCTGATGTAAAATCACCAAACAAGCGACGTCGCCCTTCTGTTTCCCAGAGCCACCCCGATGAGGCACAGCTATTGACTCAAAATAGGGTGGCTTTGCTGTCGCCGTCACAGAAAAAGGCAAACCACATCCAATCTGAACAAAAACGGAGGGCAAATATTCGTAGGGGATACGATGCTCTTTGTGAAACCGTACCAGCACTCAGAGAGGCATGCCAGGCAGAGGACGAGCAACAGCTTGTAGATGGTAAACCGAAGAGTCGGAAAAGGGGGAAAGGAAAGGCAAAGAGCGACGATAGCGAAAGGATCGATGGACGGGCTGGACCCAGAAGTGAGAACGTCGTGTTGTCGAAAAGTAAGTATCGTCGTACAAAGTCTACTGTATCCTTATTCCTCTTTTAGCCATTGACTACTTGCAAGAGCTTCTGTCGGAGCGGGAAGCCTTGATGAAGCAACTTCATGTGGCCCGTAGCGCCTTGCCAGTTGATCACCCACTACTTCATCCCCAGCCAGACGCACCACTTCCACTGTGGGAGCGAAAATGGACTGGTGGAGAGAAGGGCGACGATGAAGACGACGATGAAGACGACGAATAGTGTGATACAAATGTTGGTCTTGCTATCCAGAAGGGAGCACCGTAGCACGGTGCTGGGTTATGGCGACTTCGTCACTTGGACATCTAGCAAACATGAAGGGATGTGTCATTATTTTTCAGTTAATGGGGTTGGCTACACGAGTGTATCGGGTCCTGGATAGGCGTTGGCGGAGTGTTCTACTTGGCTTAGATACCTTAGAGAGGTATAGACGGTTACTGTCTGGGCTCAAAGGTAACAATACACCCTGGTATGTAAATGTTATGTATTAGTAGAACCTCAATCAGCTACATCCGGTCGCAGACCTTGAAGAGAACAAAAACAAGAATGTCAGAGACTCCTCGACAGTCTCGGAAACGAAAATATCGCTCAGTACGAATTTGTATCATTGACCACACTGATGCCTACAACCTGTCTAGGACGGCTCAACCCCTACCTGGGCGAAACGAACTATTGACGGTCCTGGTGTCTGGGCGAGTTGTGTCAAGGGAAAAGAAAGGCAAACTGTTGGTGAACTATACGACTTGTTTGACCTGGTGAGAACGCCCTTTGCTTCTAGAGGTCTTGGTCTGATCGCGATCAGCTAGCCGCTGAGCTCTGGCCAGGGGAAGGATATGATCAGGCTGGAGGACGCCCTGCCTTGGATGACGAAGAAGAAGAGGTGGACCTTGAAGCCGAGGTCGCACAAGAACTCGCTGCCATCAAGCGTCCCCGGACAGAAACGCGATTCGGTTGGTACTCGACGGACTTCTTCGTATACTTGTATCTTGATCTCCCCTTCCAGTTAATTGCCAGACAAATACCCCTTGCGGTAAGAACATCGACGTCGAGCCAACGCAAAGCTCACTCTGTCAGTTGTCTTTATCTCTTGCAGGCCCCCGGTAGATCCAGTCAAGTTGATCGTCACACATACCGAGAACGTTCGAAAGACGGGCGTAGCAAGAACAAGGTATGGACACCCTCGTTTTATGGGCAATCCGGTTTCGTCTTAACACGTTCAAGGTATACGCACAGACTTATCCCGGTCTCTGGATCCTGCGTGGCAAATCTGCCAGAGATACATTCCTTGTGCCGACGTGTATTCGCACCCTTTTTCGTGGAGGCTGAAGGGAGCACCGAAACCCCTCAAGCGCACAGAGTGAGTTCGCAGTCGGCGTTTCCTTTCGCTCATTCACGAGGACTTTTCTGTCTAGTACAAGATTGAACTGCGTATACGAAACCATAACACACTGACTCGCATGGGAATCATTGAGGAAATAGCGAAATGCATGCCTGAAAACTATGTGGTCGACCTCGAGAGTCCGGACGTATTTGTCCTTGTAGAAGTTTTCAAGGTTTGTCGTGCTACTACCATTCTGTCGCGTAGCAAACGACTCAGATGTGGACTTCAGAGCATATGTGGTGTGAGCATCTTGAGGGACTATTACAAACTCCACAAATTCAACGTCATGACGCTGGCTAATGAGAAGAACGCAGTAGAAGACTTCAAACCTGAAGCAGGGCGTGTACAAGCGAAAGAGATTGATAAAGTTGACCCGAAGTGCGTTGATAGCACGTAGCTCTGAAACAATCGCGGTCAAGTGTAACGTATATCAAGTCCTCTATGACGAACAACAGAAGGTAGTTGGCAAGCTAGTGCGCCACTCCGTGTCGATTTAGAGTAGTGTCGGAGTCCTTGCTCGATTTGGGAGGAGTGCACGCGCCTTGGACTCTTTGTGAAGCCACTGCTACCCGTCAACGCGTCGTCTTTCCCTCCAGCATGGCTGATCCAGTGGACTCGATGCTCGATCTCATGCGGCGCCTGCCGCCAACACGTGTGGAAGAGAACATCAATTCTCTTATTCAGATCTGTCCTGACTACGCGGACGATCTTCTCGGTAGTGTTGACCAGCCACTCAAAGTACTGACGGATCGCGCGACTGGAAGAGAATATCTCGCCTGCGATTATAACAGAGATGGCGATAGCTATCGGTGAGCGTGCTCGCAATTCCCGCAACCAAGAAGAGTGTAAGCTCTCGCGCAGCAACTGACACTGCATGTTTCCAGATCGCCGTGGTCGAATGAATATGACCCCCCACTAGAAGACGGGACCACTCCAAGTTCGAAACTACGCAAGCTGGAGATCACGGCGAACGAAGCTTTCGATACCTATAGGGAATTGTGCGTGTTCCAGTTCCAGTGCTAGCGCTGCTGTTTCTCATAGAGATCTTACCACCCTCGCCGCATATGACAGATATTACGAAGGGGGAGTCTCTTCTGTTTATCTCTGGGAACTCGAGGATGGTGGATTCGCTGGCGTAGTTTTGCTAAAGAAGGGTGGGTGCTCGAAGGCTCTTTCGCAGTCTGTTGCACTTCCGTGCCCTTCGCTCCGGGGATCGCGGACTGACTGAGCATTTCCCCAGTGATGGAGCCTTCGAGCCCAGATGCACCATCCGGATCATGGGACTCTATACACGTCTTTGAAATAGCAGAACGTGGGAGGCAAGCTCACTACAAGCTAACGTCTACGGTCATGCTCCACCTTGTCACACGGCACACCGAAGACACTCAGACCAACACCGCTGCTACGCAGGAGAAGAAAGCTTCTGGTCATGGCTCGAAGTCATCGGGAGAAGTCAACCTGAGCGGAAGCATGACTCGGCAGGTGATTTGCACAATCTTCTAGCTTCTTAATTTAGCCTTTCTGACTCTTCACGTCTTTTATGATCCAGACGGAGCAAGACTGGCCCTTGCAGGATTCTTCATCGCATATTACCAATACAGGGAGGATGATCGAAGAGATGGAGATCAAAATGCGTAACCTCCTTCAAGAGGTCTGTTCCATTCCACCAATAGAACAACAGCTGATGTGAGGTCGCCTACAGGTGTACTTTGGGAAAACGCGTGATATTGTATATGATCTCCGCAGCGTGGATGATCTAGACAAAGCAAGAAAACAAAGAGAACTACAGAAGGAGCTTGTCGGATTTATCAAGCGGTGAATTTGATACCTCGTGATGGCAGGTTAGCTTGTAGATATCCTAGCGACGATATGTGGCGAGAGTGGGTACATCAACGACCCACTAGTTGGGCATCAGCGATAGGATTGGCATGGATTGTTACCTAGAAATCATTAGATTCAGGTATCGTTCCAACTACAGTCGATGTCCTACATGTGTGAGTTTGACTTCAGCGAGTGGTCTGTTTTTGTTGTTCACAGGAACACGCTCCATCAAGTCCAAGGTGGAGTCAGCACCATCGATCACCTTCCCAAAGATCGTGTATTTGCCATCAAGGTGTGGTTGCTTGGCGTACGTGATAAAGAATTGAGATTTATTCGTATCCGGCCCGGAGTTCGCCATAGCGACCATGCCACGGTTATTGAACTAGCGGCGTCGTTTCGATGGGAGAAATTGCAAGCGGTAAACTCCGCACCTTGAGTGTGGACCGGATCTCGTCTGCGAAGGGCTTGCCCCATATGCTCTGACCGCCTTTGCCTGAGCCCAACGGGTCGCCAGTTTGGATCATGAAACCCTTGATGTTCCGGTGAAAGATACAATCGTTAAAATAGCCGGACGCGCAGAGGGCCAAGAAGTTCTGTGACACGAGGGTGAGACCAAATATCAATTGCCACGGTGCGATCACGCACTTCTGCGGCCTTCGGCACCGCCTCGCAGAATATCTCGATCTTGAATAGAATGGTAGCAAGATAACTTCAGTTGAAGCTCGGTAGAACGCACCTTGAGTTCGCCATGGGACGTGTGGAGAGTTACAGACTGCGGACAAAGCGGTGAGTATATGCGCGGTGGTGGCGGATCAGGAAGAAACTGACCATCGCGTGACGTGGGTAACGTGTGACCATCTCGACGGTTATTGGATCTGCCCGTCCGGGCCTGGTCCCTACTTGGATAAGTGCGCAAACGCACTTTCTTCCTTGACCTCGGACCTCCATCATGATTCGAACCTCCTCCATCCGCAGCCAGGATGATCCCCTCTCCATTGCCCTCCGTCCTCCCCCAACAGAGTCAGAGACTGATCGGCAAATCCGTTTGCAACAGGAGGCAGAGGCTCGTCGTGTATCCGAACAAATCGATGAAGAACTTAGAGTCGAACGTGAGAAGCTGAAGAGGTCCAAGAGTGACGTCAAGGTGTCATTTACCGTTTATCTCGCCTGTAGTATGACTGATATCCCTCGCCCCCCAAGCTGTTGCTCTTAGGCCAGGCCGAGTCTGGCAAGTCGACATTGCAGAAGCAATTCCAGCTCATGTACAGCCCGGCTTCGCTCGAGACTGAGCGCATATCCTGGAGGACTGTTGTTTATTTCAACGTCGTCCGTACTATCAAAAAAATTCTCGTTACCTTGGACGCATGGGACGACGTGGATGATGGTTTTGACTCGCAGAGTACGCTGGAGCGCCAAGAGCTTAGCCAAGATGAATCCCTTCTAGTCGGGACATCTCGTGCCAGCTTCACTGGCTTGCGTGAAGGTGCTCTCTCTCCAGATGCGGAACCTTCCAGCCCTACTGCTTCCAGCCCTACGAAATCATCTCCCATTGCGGACCTCCGCCGCCGCCTTCTGCCGCTAGTAAACGCCGAGTCACAGCTGGCTGATCGGCTTAGCGGTGGTGTCTCCGTGTCAGGATCTGGCAAAGGAGAAGTTTACGTTCGCAGCGGCTGGCAGGCGAGAACCATCCATACCGGCCAGAAACTCATTGGACGGCGATCGAAACGAGCCGAGATCGAGAACGCGGAACAGTTAACTGAGCGTCCCAGCACAGCCATGTCGACCGATGCAGACGCTCTGGTCGATGGCGTCGCTACAATGTTGGACCAGTTACGCGATGACATAACAACCCTCTGGGAATGCCCAGTCGTTCGCGCTTTGATTTCAAGTAGAAAGTTGAAGCTCCATGAGTGGTCGGAATTGTAAGTCAGTGCATATATGCGGGTATTTTGCTGACAGTTTATCTCCACAGCTTCTTAAATAATATTGCCCGCATCTCCGCTCGAGACTACATCCCTTCCACAGGTAGGCAGTAGCGAGGTCTATGTCATTATCGGCTGACGTCAGTAGATGATATCCTACATGCTCGCATCCAAACAATGGGCGTCACCGAACATATCTTCGACGTGAACATCCACGGGAAGAGTGTATCGTGGCATCTCTTTGACGTGGGTGGCGCCAGAGGACAGCGCCATTCGTGGGTTCCATATTTTGATGATGCGAACGCAATCATCTTCGTTAGCCCGATTAGCGCCTTTGACCAAGTATGTTTTTCTTGACGAACACGTGTCCGGCTGAACCTCATGCACCCGGATATAGTATCTTGAAGAAGACCCTCGCACAAACCGTATTGATGATTCTTTGCAACTCTTTACCCAAATCTGTTCGAACCAGCTCCTCAAGAAGGTCCACCTCGTTTTGTTCCTTAGTATGTCTCTCCGTACGCGTTTCGAGACTGGGAACCAACTTGATATTCGTTCTGCAGATAAGACGGATATTCTGAGAAAAAAGCTTGAGCGAGGCCTGGTGGTCTCCAAATAGTGAGTGCCATTCACGTCTTTATTTCGTCACTCACGAGAAGTAAGCATACTGTCGTACGGAGACCGCCCTAACGAATACGAGTCAGTAGTGTCATATTTCCGGGCACATTTTTTGCAAGTCCATAAAAAGAATAACGAGAACCGACGAGTTCTGTACACCCACCTGACCAACGTTACGGTTAGCGTTCTTGTTCCAGCATCCATCGCATTTGGTTGACTGATGCTTAACTATCACAGGATACGAAGGCTACACAGAGCATTATCGGTAACGGTAAGTGTTTGGTTTAGCAATTTCATTCCGTTCCTCATCACAGAAATCATTCAGTGCGTGACTCCATCTTCCGGGGCTACTTACAATCGGCCGCCTTGGTCTGATCCCCCACATCCGTCTGTCCATTTCCTGTGTGAGAATATTTCAGCTGTACATAGGATATTTCCAGCAAGTTTCTCCCAGACCCTGCTCGCCGAGATTCCATACGTTACACTAGTCGCTCTTATATTGCTGTGCTGCTGCAGTTTCCCTCTCAGTCTCGGCTCTGCTTACGTTTTCTTATTCGTTGTCATTGTCACCCTCTTCTGGTAAAGTACGTTGTTACGTTGCACTTTTTGATATCGTTGCTGTTTTGGTCTTGTAGCTGCTTTCCAGTGTCCTCCGTACGTACTTGCGGTGATCCATTGTGGATTTATTGGGTCTCCTCCGACGGAGTGCTTCCAGGACGTGGTATATGACATATTGTGACCCACTCCCTGACGTCTTCCAACTCCCCCAACTTATTGCCAGTGATCGCCTCCACCTCACCTTGTGATCGGTCTGATCACTCAGTAACCTTGTCATGGAAAGCAATTGCGAACCCCCCAGAGTCACGTTCTTTCCTCCATTGTATCATCAACGCAGAATATGGATATTAGACATCCTTCGACGTGAACGACTCACCGAGGTTCGTGTAATGACTTGACTCAATTTTTGAATCTCGTCCACGGGCACTATGGCTGATACAAAGCTACAGATCGTAGATATTGGATGTGGCGAAGGCGCCCTCCTTGCGACACTATGCCAGCCCGCCCCCTGGTTGAAACCGAATCACTTTCAAGACGACGACGACGAACTTTCCTCGCTGTTTTGCAACGTTGGCTTGAACGACCAAGACACACCCGATCTGCATGCGACTCACATTGCAGGGTTGGACATTTCGACCTCCCAACTAGAGATCGCCGCCCAGTACACATCCCCAACATCAGTGAACCCTCTTTACACGCGCTGGGAGCCCTTGGACGTCGAATTATGGAAAGGCAGTGTCGACGCGATCAATCCTGCGTTTGTCAGCGTGCAGTGCGTTGTTGCCAGTGAGCTGTAAGGTGTTACCGCGTCATCCTATGGTCCCTCCTGCTGATGGACACCCTGCGATTTAGCATCGAACACTTGACGGACGACGTCCTCGTTCAGGTCGCCCCCATCGTGCTTGGTGTGTATCGACCACGCGTGTTCCTTGTCACTACCCCGTCGTACGTATTCAATCAACGGTTTTCACGACCGGGAGCAGCGGATCCGCAAGGACATCTGGACCCGACTGGGCGAACCAACCGGATATTCCGGCATTCTGACCACAAGTTCGAATGGACCGTCAAGGAGTTCGTGCAATGGTGCGAGGGCGTCGCGCACCAGTGGGGATACACAGTAGAGACTGCAACTATAGGGATACCCAGAGAAGAGGACCCTTGGGGACGGGATGGCATTTTGGGAGGGGCTACTCAGGTTGCGTCCTTTAGGCGGCTGGACGACCGTTTCTCCAAGACAGTTAGACAACATGGAACGCAGGCCGTCCGTAGTGCAAACCGGGAACCCCACGTAATGGTGGCGAGGCATCGCCACGAAGCGCACCCACGTGCCGGTTACCCCTCGGACGTCCGAGAAATCGAAGAAGCGATAGCTTCGAAGTTTCAGCAGTGGGGAGAGATGATCCTCGGGGTTCAGGAACTCTGGTTTGCGGATAATCTACCCATTCTGTGTGGTGGGTCCATGGATCTGATGCTCGACGTTGCGGAACAAAGTACGAGGCTAGAGGTACAAAGAATTGCCGGCCAACCGCGCGGAAACTGGAAGATTCAATTCGTCGGGGAGCTTACCAATCAGCCTCCTGAACAAGTCACACCAATGGAGATTGAGAGCGCCAGTTGCGAGGATGACGAGTCCGACTATGATGTAGAAGACAACTCGTTTGACTCTGGCGTACACATGGGTATGACCTATGGTGGTGCTCCATGGCGTCCCGAGAACATTTGCTGGACTCAGGTCAGCGGTGAAGATAATTGGGCCACGAATTGGAATGGAGGTGGGGCAGACTCGACCCGCTCAGAGTGGAACAGTAATCTATGAATTCCATTAGCTGACGAACAGCTGGCTTGGAGTGGATTTTAGATTGGATTCAGATTAGTATCTAGCTCGTGTACATCTAGCAGACCTGGGGTTTTGTCAGACTATATTTAGAGGAAGCTAGTATCGAACCGACTGGTATTGAAGCTATGTGCGAGCACCGAGTGTCGATACTCGTCAGATTTCCACCGTAGACTTAATAGGCACTGTATGCGCTCTGTGGTGAGCTAGAACGGCACAGCACGGGGAAGCTTCGTACTGACCAATGAGAGGATGTAGTTGCGCCATGTAAGTGATCATCCACATGAGATAACAGGATGCAAGTGTGAGCAGGATGGCGGTCCGAATAGTTCTGCGTATGCTCAGCGGCTGGGTGTTCCTCCGTTTCAAGTGACCACTTACGTCTGCTGTGGGCCTTTCGGGACGAATAAGTAGCCACAAGCCATCAATCCCAGGACGACCACGAGAATGAAAATGACAGGGAGCATTGAAGCCATGTTGCTGCGAGTACAAGTTCTGTCACGTTCAAAGGCAAGTGCGGTGGCCAACTCTTAATTTCAGGTCATGTGACAAGTGACAAGCTCGCAAACCAAAATGTATTTATGTAATAAGTGTAGTAAGATAGCAAGACATGTTTATGTCTATGAATCAAAGGCCCGACGTCTATAGCAGATATTACGCGGTCTCTTGGGCATCGTGATCATGGTCTGGGAAGAGAAAAACTGAGCGTGCGAGATAACAGATACTGGGGCCATACGTACATGGTAGTTGTGTGCTGGCAAGGGTTGATCGAGCCTGATCTCTACTTGGCGCAGCATCGTCGCAAGAACTGTCCCCAGTTGCAAGTATGCGAACTGAGGCAAAGATTAGTTAAAGTAAGATTCAGTAAAAAAAAGGTCGTGACTAACTTGCTCGCCAATGCACCGGTGTCGGCCAGCACCAAACGGTTGGTAAGGGCTTTCTGTACCCTTGCTTACAGCACCAAATCCAAAATCAACTTTCTCGCCACTTTCATCCGAATAAGATTTGAATGCCTGAGCGGCAACACCTTCGGGGTCGCTCCACCGAGTTGGGTCCCAAATTTTTGCGTTGTGCCATATCTCCGGATCGACCTGGCTGACACTGGGAGAAGCAAGGACGTAGTGGCCACGGGGTACAACATAGGTACCGTCCTTCGAGGGTGCAGCAAGAGTAGCCGGTACAGGGACATCAGTACGAACGTAGCGCATGATACTGTGAATGGGTGGGTGGAGGCGAAGTGTTTCCCGAATAACCGAGTCCATGACGGGCAGCTCACGAAGTTCCTCGTAGGTCATACTCCTGAATGTACCATCAGGATTGCCAAAGTGTTTAACCTGCTCTTGGTAGAATGCCTCCCTGCACAAGGCAATAAATGGAAAGCGTTAGAATACGCGAGGGTGTACATACTGTACTTTTATGTTTTCTGCGAGATGAAGGAGAGCCCAAGAGCCAGTAGCTGAACTGGTGTGTTGGCCCGCCATGAGCAGAGCAATCATGATATGGGCAATCTCGTGGTCCGGGAGTGCTCTACCAGTACGATACTTTTGAGACATAAGTGCGGAAATCATGTCCTGCGCATCCTGCCACAAAGTCAGCACAAAGTGAAGCACGTTGAAGTCTGGACTCACAGTGCTGGACTCCCTGCGCTTTCGAATGATATCGACGTAGAAGGCACTCATTTTCTTGTGAGCTTCGTCACGTTTGCGGTAACTTTCCAGAGGAAGGTTGGGGAACATGAAGTTTAATGGAGTGAATCCACCATCCAGATCATTGAACAGTTCTGAGAATGACTTGTCCATGCCCTCGCGAACCTCGCTACCTTGGAGTGTCCGAGATGCAGTCAAAATCGTGATTTGCGCCACAATGTCTGTAGCATCGAAACGCCCCCAATCGGTGATATCGTTCATTTGAAAGGTCAAGAACGCTCCATCTGTTCTCATAAAGTGATCGACCTCATTTTCGATCATGCCAACGTAGGCACGGAAGTTCTCGATTGAAAGACCGACTTTGACAAACTTCTTCTGCTCCATGAACAGTTCGTTAGGGACGTCGTAGACGACATCTTTACCGAAGACGGGCGTCGTAAGATGCTAAAAGACAGTCAAGCAACAGTAAAATATAATGGAATTCAGCTCACCTTGTAAGCCTCCTCTGCCGAAAATGCCATAGATTTACCACCGAGAATAAAGTTGTTGCCCTTGGGACCGAGCGCGACAGTGACTTTACGACCCAGCAAAACAAACGTGAAGACGTTCCCGTACTGTCAAGGACAACAACAATGAGATGTAACTCCAGTACAAGACTCTGTCGTAGCACACCTTCTCTCTGCATTTGGCGAAAAAATTCAATGGGTCGTTGCCATATTGAACCGCAGAACCAAAGATAGGAATAGCGTGGAATACCTCTGGAGGCAATGAAGGGTCGCGAGGTAGAATCTGCAGAGGTGTCAGTCTGGTTCCACAATGCATCATTGTACGCTTACCAGCTGTCGTAGAATATTCAAGGCAATGACAAAGAGCGGAGAATAGAGGATGAGGAGTAGAATAGCACGTCCGG
>JBBPMO010000464.1:0-23799 GCA_038090315.1 Xanthoconium stramineum | reverse complement strand
GTGGTGGTCATCATCATCAGGGTATGTCACCAGCCATTGCCTGAGGTGTGAGGATGAGGCAGGGATGTCATCATTGTCATCAGGACAGCAAGGGCATGTTGTTGTTGTGTTGTCAGGCACATTGCCAGTCATTGCTTGAGATGTGAGGATAACATCACGAAAACAGTGAAAATATGATATAGCATTACATATCTTTGTACTTGCTCCCAACAATATATTTCACCTTCATTCTGATACACATGTAGATAATCACCAGTGTGGTAGGCAACAACTGATCGGCAGCGTCATGATGTCAGCAAACTCTCTGACATATCAGCATGATCACCATTGATAAGGTGTGTCTATCAGTGTTTACTTACCATTTTCCTCTACTGTTACAACTACCAGTGTACTTGGTAGCATCAACCTTCTGTCCACCTTCTGATAACCATGGTCATTGCCATCCATCACTGCAATCACTGGTGTAGATGACTATGCTGACCAGGTATATTATTTTTATTTATTTATTTATCAGGTGTGTCAGTCCTGCCATGTTGTCTGGACACGTCTATTGCTATAATTGCTGGTTTCAGTGCTTCACTTGGCCAGGTATGTTCTTCAGATTCCTTTTACCATAGGTACCATTTCTGACCCAAACAGCCAGACCTACCTGTAGCTGCATTCCGACTTATGAGGTCAGATCTATTGGCTCTGCTGTGAGTGATCAGGATCCATTCAATACTGCAATCATCAGTGCACCTGACGCTTCTGATAGGGTATGGTTTTTTTGTTTTATCTTGCCATATCTCATTTATTGGTGATACATTTGATAATGATGACTCATGTGCCATAGTACAGACATCCCATTCTTCCTTGTATTCATGCATGCTTTTGTTTGAGTCCTTGTCAAGATTGTACATCAAACAAAGACAAAGACGGAATTCAAGATTGAGCCT
Source organism: Xanthoconium stramineum (assembly GCA_038090315.1). NCBI lineage: Eukaryota > Fungi > Basidiomycota > Agaricomycetes > Boletales > Boletaceae > Xanthoconium > Xanthoconium stramineum. The sequence goes on along the minus strand of JBBPMO010000464.1, from coordinate 22,864 downwards.
GAGTACAATATGTAACTACCAGTAAATTAGGCAGTTGCTGCTCCCTCCTTACACTCCAAGTGTTTTTGCCAGATGCGTGCTAGAGTGCTCTCTTTTGATGGCAATCATTTGGTCTCTGTGTAAAGGGGAAATATTTGTCTAGCATATAAGCCAGTAAAAATCTCCCAGACTGGTCCGAAACGTTACCTATTCCACCAAGCAAGCAGTTGGTCCACTTTGTCCTTCTCGTCAAGGTCCTCCAATAGCTCCATGATGCTCGAGTAAAAACACTCTGAATTGGTTACCAGGTCAGTGTGCAAAAACACTTGTGCAGAGGTTAAAGCAAAACGTGGCTGTGGGATGTTTAGTCTGAAGTTTAACCTCATGGTGGATGATATCGCCTACCTGTGTTGCAACGTAGGCAAGTGAGGCCTTGGTGACCGCACGCATACTGTGGATATGCACGTTTCCAGAACGTGTTGCCTTCAGCTCCTGGTCGACCGAACTGGGTGATGTGAAGATGTGTTTGAAAGCCTACGAGCAATCATGAATTAGTCTCTGAATGGAATGTCTTTGTTACCACTCACAGAAACCAGCAGTCCTCCTCACAAGAGCCCGTTCCATGGGTCCTCCAGGTCATATGTATAATTTGCATACACAAAGATGGGTCACTGGTCTCCAGTGACCTGAATGTCTCCATTCACAAGTTTTGTTTGAGTCCTATGGATTGAGTTGCAGTCAAAGAAGAACTGGAAAAGAAAAGGTCCTAGTACTCTGTGTTTTCCCAGTCAAGCCCTACCAGACACAGGAGAGCCCTCATACGTTCGTGATTGAACCCTCGACCAGATTTCACATTGTGGGGGATATGGGGGTTTAACATTTGTCCCTTCAGTGTAATCCAGTCAACAATGGCCCCTTTCATTCCCTTCGTATCGTCTGCACGAGCTCCATTGATGCCCTTCTGTATCTAAAGCTTGTTATTAGTCAATAACCAAAGTGATCACAAACAAGTCATTACGAGTTCGCCGATGGCCATCACTTCCTCTTCTGACGACTCCATGAGGCATGCCTCGAGTGCTGGTACCATTTGAAGTAGTTCTCGGAATATCTTGAACTTGAGTCTTTCCCTGGTTAGCACAAGTGATGAGTAGAAATCCATTAGTGAGAAACCGGATCACTTACATGGCACTGAGGTTTTCATCAGCATCATTTGATCCCTCAGATATCATGATGATGCCGTTGGTAAGCAGAGTCTGGACATTACAAAAGGCATGGATCACTTGACCAAAGTGTCTGCCGTGATGTATGAGAGGATCTTGTGTTGTTCTAGATTACGGTCAGCCGCACATGTCCCTTTCATTGTGCTATTACACACACACGGTTTTTTCCTTGGGCCGAGCTCCAGGGCATTGGAGAGCCGCTTATGGCCAGTCCTTCCAGTATCCGAGTTGCCATCACTTGGCATCATGGTTAGCAGAGTTTAAGGGTAAAGTGCAAAGTAGATGTGAGGAAAGTGTGAGGTAGATATGATGGGGGCACCGCAGGCTAAAAGTTTGAAGATGTTGAGCATGCAATATATACTACCTGGATGACCTGACCATGATCAAATCGACTGTCTGCATTTTGAACGACTGGCTGGGATAAATCTTGGTAGATCAATAGCATGGATTGTGCCCTTCAATATCATCTGCAACAAATTCTCATGCTCCACTCTCTGGTGGGCCGCACCACGATTTAGTATTAAATACTGAGTGCTCATCTGATGCAAAAGTGTGACAGCACCATAGCACAATGGAACCAAGCAAAGGTAAGACCTCTACATATAGATGGGTGGAAGGCATCACTCACTGATACTTTCAGCAGTGGAAACTGTCAATGCTGTCACAAGAAATGCCTCACAGACCATCTGCACAGATTCAGATATCTTGTTCGGTACCATGCTTGCAACAGTGAAGCAGGTGATTGTGAACAGTCATGCCAGATTCAGGCTGGCCTGGGGTCACCGATACCATATTGCGACAATCACAGTCTACATTGGTGACTATTTGCCAGAGAGCATTCCTGTAGGAATTATGTCGAGTTCAATGTCGGGTTGCAGGAGATGCCATTCGTGAGCATCAAAAACAGGCTGGCATTGAGGGAGTCTGAGTCTACATAACTGTAGTAGCACAGGAATATTACATTGCCACGCCACACCGTCTTGACTAAATACTACAACCTAGGCATTAGAACCTGCTAATGGATGTAGAGAATTACCACATGTACTCAATTGGATTCAATGTTCTCATGGCCTTTGCATGATGTTTCTCGACTTCAAGCAGGAGTTGCTGCAAGAGCCACTTGTAGTCTTTGGTGCCAACAACCATGATTATTGCATTTGCATAGTCATCGCATTCTTCCTGGACTTGAGATACATCCTCATCAGTAAGTTTACTTCTGAGTTGTATTACTGCCTTAGCCCAGCAGGTCAGGATCTTGGTGTAAGACAGAGGATGATCCAGCAAGGTCGCCTGCAAAGTGTTAAGTACTTTCCAAGATAAATCATGCATATCGTGGCCAACCTTCTCAAAATAGGTTTCACACAAACAGTCACTGTAAAAAACCATAGTAGAATAGTAGGTCTGGACGCCATGGGTGCTTTCAACCAGTATTTTCTGCTGCACCACTACCATGACCGTGACCATGACCATGACCATGATGTTCCTGCTACTTAGTTATTGGTAGCGGTGCAAGCGCCAAGTCCCCCCGACTCCAACAACCAAAAATATAGGTGACAACAACGTATGATGATTGCATGATGAGGCAGTATACACAGACAGGATTTTTCTTCTATGACGAAATATCAAGAAAACCAACTGACCCAGTCATCATCATCCTCAACCACAAAGCTCTTTTTGGTGGGGAACTGTCCAGGGGTGAGCAGGTCGAGTCGGGACACATCGAGAATGTTCTGTACCACCAAGATGTTGTTGAAGGTGCCAGATAGGCCATGGACGCGATGGGAGTGGCAGCGATGTTCAAATGAATGTGCCAGGTCAAGATGAAGGGCCAGGAGGCTGTCTGAGCAAGCAGGTTGAGATGGGACCCATTGAGTGTGATCAGAAATGCCAGAGCGACAGCAATGGCAGCTGGATAGATGGGAGATGAAGCCAGATGGATGGTGCAGTGAGCAGTGCATGCTACAGCTCAAAACAAGTTGGAACGCGACTACTAGCTGGATACCAGGAGAGTCAGCATGGACAGTATGAGCACAACACGAGCAACATACCTGGACCATCCACACCAGTTCCCTATTATCTCAGATGACCTCACACCAATCCGAACCCACCATAGCACCGAGAAAGACTAAAAACACAACCTGAAAGTGTCAGCACCATCAGATGGACCTACCAAGCCATCCGGACGTGTCGAGGCTGATTGAGTGACTCAGACAGGTCAGACACGATGTATATGGACCAGAGACTGTGCAGGAGCGATTCCAGGCCATGAAATGTGAAGATGAGGCAGCTGGAGTTGATCGAGGACGAGCGTGCGCACACTTGGTGGCAGAGTGCATAGTAGATGATGGAGGACTACGTTCATTGTGTTGAGTAGCCTGGGACGAGTGAGGACCACGTACAATGGCAATATATTGGTGTACTAGTGCAGTAGGTGATGCAATCATAGTCGAACTCCACTGGACCCTGCCGGAATTCTCCATTCCTGAACATTTTGAAATCTTCAATAACGGGTCACAAGGTTCTATACAGTATTACAAAATACTTTTCCATGGGTCCTTTGGCAGAGACTCAGAGTGGACTGTTTCTGGCTGTGAAGGAGGATTACAGACATCACCACCATCAATTTCTCCTCTCCTAGATAGTTCGATGTATGGCACAGCAGTGTACTGTGCTAGAATTAGAGACCAATTCAAAGTTAATTAACTTGTTGCTGTCCTCCGAGCCAGTTTCTTCAATGCCTTCAGTGCCTTCGCCTAGATCATCAACATCTCTGTTATCATTGACATCACCAATGTCACCATCGGTTCTTATACATACATTGTGTGCGGTACAAGTATCACCAATCCTATCCTTGCTGAAAGCATAAACTATGTTACTCCTTCATGCCAGTTGTCTCGCCATGGGTACTAATGTAATGTCACAATTACAAGATAGGGACTGACAGATTTCCTTGGCCACAGCCTTTTGAACCTCTCTAAACTTCTTTTCTTTCATGTTGCCCAGTGTCCAAGGATTGGAAACTAGTCCTCCTTTCTTTTGCACAATCAGCTCTAGTCCCGTCAAGAGCTGTGGGATAGTTTGTAAGAAAATCAAGAAATCTGTTTCACCAGTACTTATCAGACCAGCGACCACAGAAGTGGAGTGCGTGTTGGAGTAATGCGGTAAGCTGAATGTTACAACCCCACTTGCCAAGATCTTAGTCGAGAAAATGGCTGGAAAGGTTTCTAACTCCGGTCGGGTCAGGGCGATATGTAACACGGACAAGAATTCAGGGTGCAAATAGCAATTGACCTGATAGTATGTGTTAGCACCAAAACAACTCCAGTAAATGAATACTCACAATCGGGTTTGACCCGTCATGGAAAAAAGGGTACATATATATACCCTCTATGATGGTCCAATGCGTCCATGCTTGCGCAGTTTCCGTGCAGCTAGGTGCACTACTAGGTAGGACAAACCTTGTCAGCATGGATGCCACACACCCCCAGTAAGCGATCAGAGTGCAGGGAAATTCTTTGTTGAGCTACAAACAATTCAGTAAATGAGATAGACAAACAACATGGAGCTTACCATTCTTTGGAATGCTTCCATGAAGTCAGAGTCAGCAAGCGTACTGTGTGCCTTAACTACTTTGACAGGCGCATTCTTCTCCTTGACCTCGATGGCAATTTCCTCTAGAGTTGGTATGTGTAAGACCTCGCACCTTCGATGAGGTTCAACAGTACTTACCATGTTCAAAATTCGTTGCGCCACAATGCAAAAGTGAATTGTACATGTTAGTGATGTACTTGCTGTACATCTCCTCATGCCATCCATAAAATGGCCGTGACATCTGGGTACCTGATCTGAAAAAAACCTTGCTAACATCATGTCACAAAGCAGAGTCCAGTTAGACAGCCCAGCATCATCCAGAGTCTGAGCAAACAGTGCTAATAATCATGATACATGAACTGGATAGTGTGCAACAAAAGGCGATCAAGTCACATACCTTGGTGTCATGCTGCAAAGTCTCTCACAATTTGGTCCTCATTCATGGATTGAAGCAGCACTGTTGATTGCATAATGTCGGAGGGGTTTTGCAGCTGATTAGTCTCCAACAAATGATCGAAGGACGAGCCAGAGTAGTGGTCAGGAGGATGAGAACCGGCGACCTCAATTACAGCACTGATGTTTGGCACAATATCCTCCAAGAAGAGCTGTCTCATCAAAGCAGCGCCATGGCCAGAAAGAACCTCTGAGCCACCTCTGGTTGGAATGAGCATATTCTGCTTGCTGGAAGAGGTTTGAAGCCACAAGCCTAAGTTATCGGCGAACTGTTGACTCAAAGGGTCATGGACGTGTCCTGGAACTATGCCATCCATGATGGCACAAGTGTTTGGCTATGGGGGATGAGTCACAGCCTGGAAATGAGCTTTATATCTGTAAAATAGCAGCCTTACCTCGTGTGCTGCTATCTAACCTGCTTGACAATGGGACATATCTACTAGTAAGTAAATGGAAACCATGAGACATAAAATTACCTTCAACTTAGAATTATTCGTGTCTGCCTCTTCTGGGTGCAACCATTGGGCCTGGACAGACCTGATAATCGGGATTAGGCCAAGATGCCAGATTCTTAGTTCTCAATGATGTGACAAGATCAAACACCTACACTTCTCTGTCCTCGATTCCCACATCTGATTTCTTTGTAAACCTTTCAAAGGTGGCAGAACTATTTCTTAGTCCTCAATGATGCGACAAGATCAAACACTTGGACTTCTCTGTCCTCAATTCCCACATCTGATTTCTCACGTACAGATTCTCATCCTTCGTAAACCCTTCAAAAGTGGCAGAACTCAGTGTTGATACACAAGTAATTCAAGCAACAGAGTCACATAATGCACCTTGATTACATACGACTATCATGTCATCCTGTCATCGTCACTCGGACTTCATCAGCAGCTTGTCCAACAAGGATATAAAGCACATCATATACAATGATCGTGTGTGTGAGGCCCACTTCGAGAGAGTATGTTGGGATGTTATATGATCTAGACATACCCACTTATATTTGCTCCTAGCTGCCATTGCCTGGTCGCCCACTATCGTATGGGGAGATCCTGCACCACTGGTCAGAAGCAGTTGTCAAAGCTCAGTTTGCCAATGACAACTTTATGGAAGCTCAACATGCCTGCAACGATTATGGAAGCATCATCCAGGCTGTTGTGGGTAGTACAGGCTATGAGACCTTGTTGCAACAGTTGCTCACCACTGTGGAGACACATCAGCAGGGTGAGAGGTCCATTTCAAAATCATCAGTCAGTACATTGCACTAACTATTATGGACAGTTGTTAAGATGCATTAGATGTACAGAGCTCTGTTCTTGGATCTGTAACTTGTCTGTTGTACTTTTGCGATCTGTACTGAGAAGTGTACCCATGGTACAAGTACGTCAGTATATATTATGGCTAGCTTAACTTTATTGCACACCTTTGTGCTTGAATTCCGTCATTGTCTCATTGTCCGGATCTTCAACTTCAGCTGCTTCATTGTCATTCCCATGTCAACCTCAACTTCTTGTCCAGATTCATAAGGCTCGTGTTCCCATCACCCTCGCCCGTCCTTGCCATCAGCCTCCTTGTGTCATCACTGTTCTCTTCATCATCGTCTGTGCACTGTCCTCCCCCCCTGGTCCTTGTGTCATCATTGACACCATCAGCGTGTAGTCTTCAGGCTCGTCACCCTCGTTCCACGGCCTCCTCCTCATAGTGCTGTCAACAAGGTCATGGTGATCACAATTGCTGCATAATCGTCATTGTCATCGGACCCTAGGGTGGTGCTTGTGTTCTCGTTCAAGAGAAGATGGTGGGGATAAGGGATGAACAGGGAGTGGGTGTGCTTGAGGGGACACGGCAGAGATAGAAGACGGGCAGTTGCGCTTGAGATGATCCGACAGGGAAGATGATGAATGGTCACACTTGGGAGGACATGGCAATGGCGAAGGACGTGTTCTGGAGCTCGAATGGTGGAGGTGGCAGACCACCAGTTGAGCGAGCGTGAAGCGCAGGTGCTGGCATTCGGATGGGCTTGGCGGAGGCCCAAAACTTAGTGCTTGATTGGACACAGCGGGGTAGTCGGCAAATGGGAATGTGTGAAATAAGATGATGGGCGATTGCGTTCAAATGGATGTGGCGAGGGGGGGAGGAGTCGACGAATACTGGCATTCAACATCTTAGAGAACCGTGTTGGGAATAACAGCTGAGTGTGGACCTGGCCCTTATTTCCCATGCATGAATGTTTGCTCAGTGTACTCTGGGTCCAAGAATGTATCCAAGTCTGCACCAGTACATCAACCTAGGGCCCGAGGTACTTTATGATGAGAGATACTGAGTGACACTTCCCATGGACTCAGAATTTTCACAAACTTGCATATGTGGGTGGTCCTTTTCAAACATAGCCACGTTTACAAAACATGGCAAAATCTGAAAGAGAAGCAAGAAACGTCTGGCCTCTGCACTTGCAAAGATTCAGGACGACTGTCACAGGAAGAAAGTACACTTAGTAGCATCCAGTGAACGAGAAATGCCACCATGGGATTATGCACTGGATGATTCCTGTGTGCTAGCTGAGACATCAGCAACTGAACCTCAGTATGACAGCAGCGATGCTGTACAGGTCAGAATGGAGCTCCCAAAGCTAGAAGTGTGATTAACCACCTCTTTCTCTCAACAGCTCACCAACGATGATGATCTCCCATTGTCATTGCACTGTAGCCGCCGGGAAAGTCGTCTGCCACGGCAATTCAGAGATATGCTCCAAGAGCCTTATCTGCCTCTCCCTCCTCTCAGTGTGCCCCTCCCTTGTCAGGATTTACAGATCAATACTTCCCTGGTGGGCTTGATGTCACACTCTCCAAAAACTTGGGCACTACGGCTTCAGTAATCCCTATCACTCATCCCCAGTTTACTACCCAACCAAATTCTTTGGGCTATATCATACTTACGATGAGCGGACATTACCCACTTCCGATCCTAATGACCACTCATGTGATGGTCATGCTATCTCCACTGAGGATCAATACAAGCCATATCCAAACGAAAGTTCTTTTCTGCTGGGTGAGTGGTACTGGAATCAAGGAACTCTGAAGTCTCAAAACAGCTTCAGAAAACTACTCGACATTGTTGGCGGGCCAGAATTTAGACTGGAGGACATCAGACAAACAAATTGGAGGGCAGATGACCGTGATCTAGGCATCTTAGATATATCCCTCATCAAATCCAGTGAGCGGCATGAGTGGCTAGCTGATGATGCTGGTTGGATGCATACTGCGGTGACCATTTCGATCCCCTTTCCCCAACACTCTGTTAACCCAGGCCCAAAGGCATACACTGCCCATGAGTTCTACCACCGTTCACTCACCTCCATCATCCATGAGAAAGTCCTCCATGCGCCCAACCTAAAGGGCTTCCATTTTGAACTGTATGAGTTGCGCTGGTGATGTCCTGAACCATGCACCAGCGACATACAGGTACTGTCATATCCCATACGATCGACCAAGTCAACTCCGGCGGTACAGTCCACTTCCGACCCCTTTAGAAACCAACTCCGGCATGTTCTCCCCCAGGACTTGCTTCCGGACCTCCGGACATGTATTAGGGTCTCCTCTCGTCATCCTTCATTTTAGTTACCTCCTTTTGTACTAAGGTTTAGTAGCATTCTTGCCACTGACCCTATGAACCTGCGCCACAGTTCCGCATTCCGGACAGCCGGTGCGCAGCCTTAACATTCTACATCTGTTCCTATCTTTTAGTTCCATTCTCCGCTACCAATCCTGTACACCTCCGTAGTATAAGTATTGTACCCCCGAGCCATGTATTTCCCTCAGTTCGAATATCAACTAAGATTCCACTCCCCTCTGATCCTCCGCTAGAGTCCCTGACTCTCCTCTGAACATCACTCGACTTCGTTGCTGCGCGACGTTGAAGTCTTACCCCAAGTTATCTCCGCGTTCCAAAATCCGGGACAAAGACTTGACAAGGGCGCAGCGCTCCCCTCCGAGTCGCTGAAGCCAAAGTCCCGTCTGACACTAATCTCCGGACGTTCCGGAGATAGTTCCGGAGTTGACCCGGTCTTGACAGGTACACGGAGAGATGTATACATCTGAGGCCTTTTTAAAAGCCCATTAAGACCTCCAGAATTCACCTCCAGAACCCAACTGTGCCCTACCCCGTCATGTGGTGGCTCTCATGTTCTGGTCCAATGCAATGCAACTCTCTTCATTTGGCAACACAAAACTTTGGCCTTTGTACCTATACTTCAGAATGAATCAAAATACAACTGGTGCCAGCCATCCACCAAACTATGCACCCATGCAGCATATTTCCAAACCGTGAGTAATGTCATATCACTGGTCAAGAACTCATGCATAACTTGCTGAAATTGGGCAGTTACTGGACGACTTTATCGATTTCGTGTTAGAACATGCTGGAAACTATTCACCAAGTGCAGCGTTCTATACACACTGCCATAGGGAGTTCTTCAATGCCCAATGGCTGGAACTACTGGATGACAAATTCATCGAGGCATATCAACATGGAATTGCACTCACATGTGCTGACAGTGTAGCAAGGCGTCTATTTCCACACATACTAACATATTTGGCTGACTACCCTGAAAAGTGAGTTCAAGCACAATGAATTTTGATGATATTATTCAAGAAATAATACTAGGGTCCTCATTACGAACATCCGCAACCTTGGGGGATGTCCATGCCCTAGATGTCTCATTCCTAAGGACCACATTGAGAACATAGTGAGTGAGCGAGACATGTTGCAACAACAACTGTTAGCCTGTAAGGACAACATGGAATGCAGGCGAAAGGTTTGTGAGGCCTGTGGTCTCATCTACAAGGATAACTATGTCATGGACTCTGTTCAGGTAGAGGAGCTTCTTAAGGCCGAGTCATTTGTTCCTACCCAGGTAAGTCTTCAGATTGCATTGTACGTGGTGATCCCAGACTCAGACAATGGACAGAACACTTTTTCTGTACACCTTAGTCATCTAGGATTCGATTATTTTGCTATGGTTGTTGTTGACCTTCTCCATGAGTTCGAGCTTGGAGTGTGGAAATCTCTCTTTATCTACCTTCTCCAAATCCTGGACAGCTGTAAAGGCCACCTACTCAAGAACCTTGATTTTCGGTGTGTACATCATTAATTGGGCAACAAGAAAGTAAAATACAGAAAAGATGAGTAGGTACTGCCAAGTGCCTACATTTGGGCGGGATACCATACACTGTTTCCAAAGAAATGTGTCGGATCTAAAGAAAATGGCAGCATGTGATTACAAAGATATCTTACAGGTGAGTCATCTACTCTCTCAATGCAGAGGGTATGGTGTCTAATGTGTGCAGTTATAGTGCACAATACCAGTGTTCGCAGGACTTCTCCCCAAACCTCACAATGACGGGGTCTTGAAGCTTCTTTTTAGACTCAAACACTGGCATGGGCTGGCAAAGTTGCGCATGCATACCGACAATACACTGTGCATGCTGGAGTCTGTCACAGATGAGGTTGGTAAGGAAATCAGGCAATTTGTTTATGAAACTTGCTCTGCATACACCACAAGAGAGTTAAAGCATGAAACCGAGTGCTGTATGAGAGCTGAGGTGTGCAAAACAGGTGGAGCCCTGGCATCACATCCCACAGAAGGCAGTGGTGGTCGGCAGGCCAAAACATTAAGCTTGTGTACCTACAAGTTACATGCGCTTGGAGATTACGCTGCGCACATCAGACTGTTTGGGACAATGGATTTGTTTTCGACACAGCCGGTATGTTTTTAATATACTTCTTCCCCTTGCTCTGCTGATTTTCCTTGATGATCAGGGAGAGCTTGAACACTGAACATGTAAAGGTCGTTTCCAAAGGACCAATCATAACGGCTTTGTATCTCAGCTTGCATTGATCGAGCATTGTGAGGCGCGCTTACAATGCATTCGCTTTTGTAGAATGGAATTGAACAAGGGGGATCCGACACCAGATGATCAACAACAATGCTACATGATTGGAAATTCACAGAATTTCCCTGAAGATCTCACTCAATTTGTTCAGAAGAACTTGGGAGATTTCGCTGCGATGGTCAGTACATTGCTTAATTTGAAGAACATGTCTAAATGTTTCCATTGCCACCAGGGTTTTGTCCAAAAATTGAAGCTACACCTCTGGCCTCAACTCTGTGAGATTCACTGCCACTCCGAGTTGACTCCTCCAAATAGCTTTGAAATGGAGGATCCCCCTGCTGACGTTCTACTATCCATATTCAGTAACATTGTATTCAAAAACAACTGAATGTACATACATTCTCTCTTCCGGGTCAACTACACAACCTATGACCTGCACTGTAAATCTGACTCAGTGAATCCGCAGACTGACCACCGTGATATCATGCTCTTGGCTGCTAAAAACGATGTCAGGTCTGAAGGTCATCTATTTCGTTATGCTCGCGTCTTGGGGGTCTATCATGCTAACGTGATTTTACTTGGGCCCCATTCAAAGGACTATCAAGCACAAAGGATGGAATTCTTGTTCAAGCTCCTGAATGAGCCTTCGGGCTGGAAAGCGTGCAAGCTAGATCGAGCTAGATTTCTTCCAATGAGTTCTAGCGATGCTTTCAGATTTGTCAACCCTGCTGATGTTGTTAGATGCTGTCATATTGTCCCCTCCTTTGCTGATGGGAAGTTGCACCCAGATGGAGTGGCAATGTCTTGTATTGCTTGTGACTCTGATGATTGGAAGGTGTATTATGTTAATCAGTAAGTCCAGTCCTTCGCAAGTATGTAATTGATCCGACAACTACTGCTACTGTTAGTTTCGTGGATTGGGACATGATGATGCGATTCCACTGGAGCCTTGGTGTAGGGCACATGTACACTGATACAGTGTTCAATTTGGCTAATGAAGGTTCATGCCTGGAAGCATCACATTCAAAGGAACAAGGTCATGACCTGCATGTCGTCGCTTCCTTGGACGAGCACGTTGTCGACAGCAGTGTTGCCAAAAAGCCAGCTTGGGAACATCTGTGCCTCTGGATCATTTGCAGATGGAGAGAATGAGAAGGATGGCTCCTGGAGTGACTATGATTTGGATGATGTTGATGTTGAGGCTCTCAGGTCTGATCTAGGCTCGGAATCAGACTCAGAGACATTAAGGCATGCTATGTATGAGCCTGGTAGTGAGAGTGGAGATTTTGACCTCTATGAGTTTTAGTTTTAGTTAATTTGAGCGCAGTGGATTCCAATAGATCTCCTGTAAATATGGAGTTGCATCACCAGATATTTTTGATTCTGTTTTTTTTTCTCATCCACATTACCCGACCCATCAGTGTTTCTGAGTCAATGTCCAACCCGGCCACAACCGCTTGCAAACACGCCCCCTTACCATGCCTGCCTCGCCAATTCAACATGATGGTAGCGTGATGGTGACCAACGTTGGCAATTCCCGAGTTGAGTGCCATCAAGGGACTGCAAACCCTCATCATGATGTATAGAAAAGATGGATTGGATGGGCCAGGTGTGTTTGTTGTTGTACACTGGTGCTACTCATGCTGACCTGCCTGGTACCCAGCTAGTGCCCTCATTTTGACTTGTTTCAAGTTGCAGCGCAGTGTGCTCACTGCACCATCATTCTGGCATCATTTTCCCATTGATTTCACGGCTTGGATCACCCTTGATGCGTCCCAATACCTCCTGCACACCCAGCAGGCCTCCTGGCCCTCTATCTCGACGTAGCACATTCGTTTTGACAGCACGCTTGTTCTCCTTGCTTCCATGGCATGTCCCATCGATTTTGCCCTCATCACCAACGTTTTGGCAGTCCCAATTGCGTTCGTCGCCTCTTGACACCTCCTGCATCTCCATGTGGTCTCCTGACCTTCTATCTCAACAACACAACATGTTCATATCAACATTGATGTCATCCCTGTCGCCTCTAGGACGTTCCTGAATGCTGTGGACATCATACCATGGCTCTGCTTCGCATTTTGGCTCATCCAGCTCGACTTGAGCTTCACACGGTAAAATCTCCTCACCCTGCTTTGAGCGTTCACGCTCGCGTTCTGATGCGTTTATAGGCTTTCTTGGCATGCTTCTGCTCATGAGCATGCTCTTCACACTTTTGTCATTTACGGTTTACAACATTACCTTTGGTTTAGTGTGGCTAGCCCTCTTGCCATTACTTCTGAGGGTACCTCTCGTCTGATCCCTTCTTGAGCCATTTGTTTCGTCTGGGGCACTTATCCTTCGAGACACATGCATTTGCGTTCGGAATGTTAATGTTGGCCAATTGGACATTTGCAGAATCTTTGTATTCTATCAACTGCATATCATTCAATCTTTGAGTGTTACTAGTATAGCTTGAGAACTAGCTGGCAGTATTCCTGCCTCTCAGATAAATAGAAGTCTGAGTCTGGTCATAGCACATCATTCAATACCAGAGAGCTAGCAGGCTGGCAAGTACAAATAAAGGTGTATCACTCAATATCAAAGTGCTATGGAGTTGACAGAGGGGCTGTCAGTCAGCTATTAAATTTACTAATCCTCATCCAGGATGGTGCTAAGAGATGATTGATGGCAATCAAACAGCATGTCTGCCTGTGGTGATATGGCCCTACCAGCAAAAAAGCAGGGTGATGAAGGTGAGTCCTTATCCACTATCACACTCCCATGCATTCAATCAGACAACTTCTTTCCGACACATGCAGATAAGGAATTTTCAGCTCTGATAAGACTGTATCTGTTGACGCAAACTTTGCACATGTTTGCCATATTTGTCTGGTTGTTTCATCAGCTCACCAGTTCCCTGATGAAGGTGTGGGTGCTGTCATCATTGTTGGAACAAGGGAGATGGAGAAACAGCAAGGGCATGTCATTATTGTCACATTGTCAGAGCATGTCACCAGTCACTGCCTGAGGTGGGAGGATGAAGTGTGTGCAGTGTCATCATTGTCATTGTCAGGATGTGAGAGATAGTAAGGATATGTTGTTGTTGTTGTTGAGTCACCTGAGGTATGTGAGAACAAGGTGTAGGCATTGTTGTTGTCATTGCTATTGGGACAAGGGAGAATATTTGAGTGCAAATGCTCATCTCCCACCTTCAACATATCCATTTCAGCCTGAACCCACCTTGACTGTGCCTATTCAAGCACAAATGCTTTTTCCTCATCCAACTATGTATGTCCCTTGAGCTCAAATGGTCATCTCCCACCTCTAACATGTGACATCAATTCAAGCTTGAACACTTATTATCCACCACACTTGCCATCCACCTCCACCATGTCTATTCAAGTGCAAACACTTGTCTCCCATCTTCAATGTATCAACTTGAGCCCAAACACTCATTGTCCACCTCCACCATGTCTATTCAATTGCAAATGCTTGCTTCAATCTCCAATATATATGCCTGTGAGCATGTGTACACATGCAAAGTCAACCTTTGCAAGCATATGCACACTTGCTGCCATGTGCTATCCATCCATCCATTGGTTTAACAAAAAAACTGATCACAACTGGTTTTTTGTCAGTTTGAGGACCAAAACCAACACAATTCTAGGCAACTTGACCATCACAGTTTAGTTGCCAAAAGACTAAGTTGGGTTTAGTCTTGGTTTTTTCTTGATTCTGGGACTGGACTTTCAATCATTAGTGATCATTGACAGCTAGGCAAACTCTTTTTGCTAGTGCTCCCATACATCTTCTCCTCATCCAAGATCACCCAAGTCCAATCAAATTCAAAAACTGGCACCATCATGCCCAACAACCACTTCCCTGCATGGATACAGATGTCCAAACATTTAGTCTACTCCCACCCCCTCTTGTAGTACATTATTATTGGGTACCTCATCTGATTCAGATATAGAACCAACATAGGGTAGATGAGAGTCTGTCCCACCCTACAGGACCCTACATTATAAACATAAGTTGCCCAGTTACAACACCTGAGTTGGACAATGATCTGGACACAACAATTGAGTCAAAAGATAGTACATACATACCAGATGGTGCCCAGGATGTATCTGAGGACCAGAGGCAGCCATGATGACAATGACAAAGTGCCAAACCTAGCTGACCAAGTATATGTTGGAGGTTGATCTTGGTGTAGATCTTGGTGCAGCTTGCACAATCTAGGAGGTTGGAGATACATGAAAGTAGGTAGTGATTTGTCTTTATGATATTGCTGAGTCCTTTGAAGTTGATGCAAAGGCAAAGAGTACTGTTCTTTTTTCATATGAAGAGAATCAGGGCAGCATAAGTGAGGAGGAGGGGCAGATGAAACTGTTGGCTAGATGTTCATTGTAGAATGTCTGGAGGGATTCCAACTCAGAGGTGGAAAGGGAATAGGTATAACTCGATGGGGGAGAGGTTCCTTCTTCCAGGTTGATCTTTAGATCATGTTCATGATTAGGGAAAGACATGGGTACTGGTTACCCACCATGGGTTGTGGGTATGGGTACTTATGGGTATGGGTAAGGGTTGGGACCAGGGTATCCATGACCCAGGGTACCCATACCCACAATCCATGATCTTACCCATGGCCTTTTTGACTTCATAACAAATACTGTACCATGTGTGAGGAGAGGATGGGAATGGATGTGGGAGAGGAAGGGAATGATGGAAAAGGGTGAAAGAGGAGAAGAGGATGATGAGAAAGAGTGGAAAAGGGGGAGGAGAGGGAGAGGGAATGACAAGAGAGGGTGGAAGAGGGGGTGAAAATGGGTGGGAGAGGTGAAAATGGTAGAAATGGGTGGGGAAGAAGGAGGGATTACTGTACCCTCATGATTGATTTGTCAGGCCCTGTGATGCATGACATAATATCATTTCGACGTCAGTAGCTGTGACGTTTGACAACAAGAATTTTTGTCATCTCAGGTTCATCACAGATACTAAGCTCAAGGTCAAAATGGAATGCAAGTACATAAGCTGGATGTCTTGTAGCGAGCCCATAGCATGACTGTGCTTCTCTAATAGTGAGCTTTCTTGGACACTAAATATGACAAGGTTCTACTAAAATCTACTTCTGCTGTGACCACCAAACTTATTCAACAGTTGATGCATGACAGAGCGCAAATTTCGTCACATCAAACCCCCTTGTGACACGTGACAGCCGAATCGATTGTGAGGGTACAGTAGTGGAAATGGGTGAGGAAAAGAAGAGGGTCCCCTCCCCCTCCCTCTTCCATCATTCCCTCCCCTCTCCCTTCCTCTCCCATCATCTCCTCCTCCTCCCTCCTCCATCATTCCCTTCTCCCTCCCCCATATCATCTCCTCCTTCATCATTCCCTCCCTCTCCCATCATCCCCTCTCCCATCACTCCTTTATTGCTCCTTCTCCTACTCTCTTACCTTTCTTCATCACCCCTCACTGTTCTGCACATCTTGGCACTCCCCTATAACCTTGGCCAGGATGCCATTGTTGAGTAGTACATATGTGCATTTTTGTATCTTTATATGTATAAACCCTTGGGTCAACCCACCATGGGTTGGTGGGTATGGGTAAGAGGTGGGTTGGGTATGGGTTGGTGCTGTGATACCCATGAGTTTACCCATGTCCTTTCCTATTCATGATGGGAAGCAAGTTGTGAGGCTCTTGCTGAAGACATCTGCAAAGTCATGACATTCTGGAGGAACTTCAGAGAGATCCATAGGCTTAGAGGTGGTGGAATTGTTGGTGTTCTGCATCTCCAACAAGATCTAATGTGGTCCAAAATTGGTTTGTCATCAGAAGGAAGTTCAACAAGATGAGTGACAGAGATAGGAGAGTGGGATTGTTGAGGTGTTTGGGAAGCAGACCTCAGAGTATGACAGGTGGAGAAACTACAGAATATGTTTGCAGTTTTCAGACCTCATCAGTTGCTTTGGAATGCTGAGGATTTCAAATCTGGGGGGCAAGTTGTGGCTGGCAGCTGCCATGTGAGCTTGTATTTTGGTGGTATGGGTGGCCATAGTGTAGTGGTGTCATATCCCATATGATTGACCAAGTCAACTCTGGCATTCCGGTCCATTTCTGACCCCTCTAGAAACCAACTCTGGCATTTTCTTGCCCAGGACTTACTTTCAGACCTCTGGACATGTATTAGGATTCCCTCTTGTCATCCTCCATTTTGGTTACCCCCTTTTGTACTAAGGTTCAGTAGCATTCTCACTACTAATCCTGTGAACCTGTGCCATAGTTCCACATTCCAGACAGCCAGTATGTAGCCTTAGCATTTTACATCTGTTCCTATTATTCAGCTCCATTTCTCTGTTACCAATACTGTACACCTCTGTAGTATAAGTACTGTACCCCCAAGCCATGTATTCCCCTCAGTTCAAATATCAACTAAGATTTCACTCCTCTCTGATCCTCTGCTAGAGTCCCTGACTCTCCTCTGAACACTACTCAACTTTGTTGCTGTGCAATGTTAAGTCTTACCTCTGAGTTATTTTTGCATTGTGAAATCTGGGACAAAGACTTGACAAGGGCACAGTGCTCCTTTCTGAGTTGCTGAAGCCAAGTCCCATTTGACACCAATCTCCAGATGTTCCAGAGATAGTTCTGGAGTTGACCTGGTCATGACAGTATATTCAAACTTCCACTTATCAAAGTCTCTTCCACCAAACTATGCTATGGCCATCCATACCACCAGATCACAAGCTCACATGGTAGCCGCCAGCTGCAACTTACCCCCCAGATTTGAAACCCTCAGCACTTTCCAAAGTAACCAATGAGATCTGGAAATTGCCAACATTTTCTGCAGTTTCTCTGCCTGTTGTACTCCAAGGTCTGCTTCCCAAGTGCCTCAACAATCCCACTCTCCTACCTCTGTCACTCATCTCGTCAAACTCCTGCCTGATGATGATGACACCTCTGAAACCACCCATCATATGGATTGTTCTTGATATAGAGAACCTCCCTTCCACACTCCTCTGAACAACGAATGTCTTCCAGATGAACAGGGCCCACCTAGAGATGAACCTCTGTATGGTGATGATCCTGATGACAATTCAGATGACAATCCAGATGACAGCCTGGATAACAACGACCTGTTCAATGATGACCAATATAATGACAAGTATGAAGATGATATTGAGCAGGTTCCTTGTGACACACTTGTGCAGCTTGCAAGTGCAATCAGCAGCCTTGCTCATTCCATTTGTCATCCCACCTCCAAATCAGCTCTGTGCACCAAGGTTTGAGAACTGGACTAGTTTGATGGAAGAGATACCCACAAACTCTGGACTTTCTTGATCCAGTATGAATTGAACTTCCAAGATTGCCCCAAAGCTTTCATTACAGACCACACCAAAGTTACCTTTGTGCAGTCATATCTCAAAGGCATGGATTTGGAATGGTTTGAGCTGGACCTCCTTCAGATGGAAGATCCAGCACTCAACCCCAACTGAATGAATGACTTCAAGGAGTTTGTCCTGGAACTCCAGACCACATGACCCAGTTGGAGATGTGGAACACCAATTGGACCATCTGTCCATGAAGGATGGTCAACACATCAACAAATATGTTGTCAAATTCAACCAGATCGCTTCATAGGTCCAGGGTTATGGAGAAGGTGCCCTCTGGCACCACTTTTACAATGGTCTCCCTGATCATATCAAGGATGAGATCTCTTGAGTTGGAAAATCTATAACTCTCTACAAACTCCATACTCTTATCCAGGCTATTGATGTGCACCATTGGGACCACAAATCTGAGATTAACTGCCAGGCAAAACCTTTCAACAACCCTTCCACCACATCCTCCAGGTCCTCCAACAAACCCTCTGCATTCTCCTCCTCCAGGAACAACTCCAGCTCCTCCAAGGACTCCAATAAGTCCAAAGAAAAGTCCACCAACACCTCCACCCCCAAGTCTGACACCTTGTCAAAATTGGGCAAAAATGGCAAGCTCACTGCTGAAGAGTGAAAGTGCTGCTTTGACAACAAGCTCTGTATGTTCTGTGGAAATGCAGGACATATGGTGAAAGACTGCCCTAAGTCTTCCTCTAGAGCATCCAAGGGTCATGCTACCATGACTGAAACTCCAGAAGCTAAACTGGATGTCTCTTCCCAGACAAAAAATTAGTCTGTAACCTCCATGACTCCACACAAATTGGAGGTTGCATTGACACCAACCATGCACTCAAGAAGACTCATCTCAACACATCCGCTCTCTTAGACCCCAAATCACTTATGCCCTCTGTCTCTCTCATAGGTTACAATACTCTGTCCTTCTCTGTGCTTGTAGATCCTAGCTCCTCCAACTGTTTCATAGATACCACCTTCATTAATGAAAACTCCCTTTATCCTTATTCCATACCTCCACTCCAACTCCACCTCTTTAACAGAACAACCAACTCCACCATCACTCAAGCTATTGACCTCTCTATCCACTTCTCTACCAGTAATATCACTCTAACAACATTTTATGTCACTCTGTTGGATGGATCCTGTTCCCTTGTCCTAAGACACAACTGGCTTACCCTGCACAATCTGTTGATTCATTGGGTTTCAAGCAGTATCTCATTCCATGCACCTGAATAGACCATGCCAGCAACTCTGAGCTCTCCTCTGCAGCCTCTGGACTTACCTCCTCCAGCTGACACTACATCATCAGATACACACCATTTCTAATTATCAATGCTCCTGCTTTTGCACTAGCCTGTCATCTTGAAGGTTCTACCAAGTTCAGCTTGCAGCTCCAACCCAAGAAGACCACTCTTCATTCCACTTCCACTACATCCAAGCCCATGAACCTCTTCAGAGTTCCTCCAGAATACCATGACTTCACAGATGTCTTCAGCAAGAGCAAGGCTTCATAACTTGCTCCCCATTGCAAACATGATCTAAAGATCAACTTGGAAGAAGAAACCTCTCCCCCATTGGGTTGTACTTACTCCCTTTCTACCTCTGAGCTTGAATCCCTCCAGACATTTCTCGATGAACACCTAGCCAATGATTTTATCTGCCCCTCTTCCTCTGCTCACACTGCTTTGGTTCTCTTCATCTGCAAAAAGGATGGTACCCTCCACCTTTGTGTAGACTTCAGAGGACTCAACAAAATCACAAAAAAAGACTGCTAATCACTTCCACATATCTCCAACCTCCTAGATGCTCCAGGCCATGCCAAGATCTCCACCAAAATCAACCTCCAACTTGCATACCATTTGGTCCACATTGCCAGAGGTGATGAATGGAAGACTTCCTTCCACACACACTATGGCTCTTATGAACGGCTAGTTATGCCATTTGGTCTAACCAACACTCCTGCTATGTTCCAGGAGTTTCTCAACACTGTCTTCACTAATTTATTAGATGTTTGTGTCATAGTCTACCTGGATGATATCCTCATTTACTCTGAGGATAAGGCTTCCCACAGGGAGGATGTCTGAGAGGTGCTCTGACACCTCTGCAAACACAGACTCTACACCAAACCCAAGAAATGTGAATTCCATACAGATTCAACTGAGTACCTTGGATACTGCCTCTCATCCTCCAGACTTACCATGTCCAAAGTGAAAGTACAGGCCATCCAAGACTGGCCCAAGCCTCAGAAGATCAAGGATATACAATCCTTTCTTGGTTTTGCCAACTTCTACTGCTGTTTCATCTTAAACTGCTCAGAAATCACCATCCCTTTAACTTGCCTCACCTACAAGGATACTCCTTGGAACTTTTCTGATGACTGTCACTCAGCCTTCCAGTGTCTTAAAGATGCCTTCACCTCTGCTCCAATCCTTACCCACTATATTCCAGATGCTCCACTTCTGGTTGAGACTGACACTTCTGACTATGCCATTGCTGGAATTATTTGCATCTGCTGCCTGAATGAAGAACTCTGGCTGGTTATGTTCTTCTCTCAGACCATGACAGCTCTGGAACTTAACTATGACACCCATGACAAGGAACTCCTCGCTATACATGAGAGTTTCCAAGCATGGCAACATTACCTTGAAGGCTCTGCAACTCCAATCAACATTGTCACCAACCACAAGAATCTAGAGAGTTTTACAGGTACCAAGATTCTGACCTGCTGGCAAGCCTGCTGGTTGGAATTCCTATGCCAATTCAACCTCATCATCTGGTTCTGACCCAGATAACTTGGTGCAAAACTGGATGCCCTGACTAGACACTGGGATGTCTACCCCAAAAAGGGGGATAGGGACTATGCTTGCATCAACCCACATAACTTCCAACCCATCTTTACCCAGGAGCAACTTGCATTGCCTCTAAGAGCTACATACCTTGCTGCTCTGGTTCTCCAAGCAAGCACAATGTATGACACCAAGCAACTCCACAATGACATCTTATTTGCACTTTTCTTCAACCCATTGGCTTCCATACACCTGTCCATGTCTGAACCTTCCAACTCCCACTGGTCCATTGATTGAGATGGATTCCTATGTCTGGATGATCACATCCATGTCCCAGATGCTGACAATCTCCAACTTTGTGTCCTTTGGTATAAGCCTGACCATCTGCTTTCCAGACATTTCAGACAAAACCAGACCTTAGAACTCATCCACTGTGAATACACTTGGCCAGGAGTTAGGATATTCATCAAAGAATATGTCTCCTCCTGTACCACTTGTGCACGTGCAAAGGTCCTAAAACACAAGCCTTTTGGTTTACTCAAACAACTCCCAATTCCAGAGAAGCCATGGAATTCCATCTCTATGGATTTTATTAAGCAACTCCCCAACTCCTTTGGATACACCACAATCCTTGTAGTTGTGGATTGACTATCAAAACAGTGCATATTCATCCCAACTGACAAGGTGACATCTCCAGAGTTAGCAAAACTCTTCCTCCTCCATGTCTTTTCCAAGCATGGAGTTCCCTCTCACATTACCTCTGATTGAGGTTTGGAATTTGTCTCCACTTCTTCCACTCACTAGAGAAAGCTCTCAACATCTGCCTTCATTTTACCTCTGGATACCATCCAGAAGATAATGGTCAAACAAAACAAATGAACCAGGCACTGAAACAGTACCCTTGGATCTATTGTAACTATCAACAAGACAACTGGTCTGAGCTCCTGCCACTAGCAGAGTTCTCTTACAACAATGCTCCAAAGGCTACCATCCAAACATCTGGAATGAGACCTTATCTCTGAATGAGCTTGAGAGTATTCCATTGACCTCAACTCCCTCTACCAATTCCTCTAAGAAGAAATGGTGCACATGCAAGAGCAATACCAAGGACCTGCTGATGTCAGACAAACTCCAGCACTGGACTTCAAAGTCAATGACCATGTATGTATTCATCAAAGCAAAATACTTCAGGTCAATTAGACCCTCCAAGAAACTGTCTGAAAAGAACTTAGGGCCATATGAAATCATCACTCAAGCTGGAACTGTTTCCTTCACTCTCTGACTTCCAGACATGATGAAGTCTGTACATCCAGTCTTCCATGTATCACAATTAGAACCATCTGTTTCCAACACAATCCCCAACCACATACAACCTCTGCCTCCTCTGATCAAAGTTGACAGAGAACTGGAGTATGAAATCTCTGATATCCTTGACTCAAAAATTGATCAAAGAAGATGCAACTGCAAGTTGCTCCACTTGGTGTGCTGGTCAGGATATAAAGGGACTGATGAAGAAGCTTCTTGGTTGTTGGCCACTGAGCTTGATCATGCCTTGGAACTCATTCATG
>JBBPMO010000463.1:0-23802 GCA_038090315.1 Xanthoconium stramineum | reverse complement strand
CCGCCTCCAGTACGCGCAGCGGTGTATTTGTCACCTCGTATTACACACGGTCGCGAGCTCTCATCTGAGAGTTTTCTGGCCACCCAACCTCCGATGGTCGCCGCATCCACGTATTAACGTTAACTCATCACATGCAACACTGCGCCCTGTTCCAAAGTTGGTTCGAATCATCAAGCCTTCATTAGATCTTTTCCCGCGGACGTGTATATTTGTAAGGACATGTTTCGTGATAATCTGTTCACCAATCTTGGCTTTCCTGCTCTTGTTGTTTATCATACCGTGTTCCTGTATAGCACTTACTATTGTATACGTTCACATTCATTATTTTCTTTCGCTTTCGTCGTCGTAGGATGTATTTCAAATTTTGTCTTATCGCGAAATCTAGTCCTGATCCGATTTGGTTCTCAAGGGCCACGGATACTTCCGACAAGTTCATACTCAGTCAGTAACAAATAGAACCAAACAATATACTCAAATCCAACAGGGCTCCTCGCCGTCGTCGATAGCGTCAACGCTTCCAGATCAAGACTACAACAAAAGTACGTGTTGTCCTCATGCTCACACACAGTCACCGTCATCCATCTCTACCGCGGTTTCAATGCTCCTAGGTCTGGTGACGATGGATGCCGGGTAGTAGTGGTGGATGTAGACGCTAATGTTCGATTATGATCCAGATGGGCCTTCAAGAATACCAAGTCGTCGGGCGCCATCTCCCCACCGAATCGGACCCCACACCCAAAATCTACCGCATGCGCATCTTTGCGCCAAACGAAGTCGTTGCCAAATCGCGATTCTGGTATTTTCTCAGGTATGTCTCTCTACCTAGACACCTCGCTTTGAATCTCAAGCTGTCCTTCCATCAGACAATTGAACAAGGTCAAGAAAGCGAGCGGTGAAGTTATTGGTGTTAACATTGTGTGTATCCCTTGCAGCCGTTCAAGTGGCAGGCGGAATGGGATTGCTGACTGGGTCTCTGAACCCTTGCACGCCTCTTGGCGCGTGTGTTGTGTTTCTTGATTTCTAGATCCACGAAAAGAAACCGTTGAAGGTCAAGAACTTTGGCATCTGGTTGCGTTACGATTCTCGTTCGGGTACGCACAACATGTACAAAGAGTTCCGCGAGCTCTCGCGTGCGGACGCTGTCAAGGCGTTGTACCAGGATATGGCTGCCAGACACCGTGCTCGTTTCCGGTCGATTCACGTACGTGTTCCATGCGGTCCTGACACCGACCCGTGAACTAACTCGAAGGATGGGTAGATTCTTCGCGTCGTCGAGCTCGAAAAGTCGGATGACGTTCGTCGTCCCTACATCAAGCAGCTCCTTGTTCCCAAACTCAAATTCCCTCTCCCACACCGTGTCGGGAAGGCAAAATCAACCTTTGTCGCACACCGCCCCAGCACGTTCTGATGGTAGAGCTTCAGGGAGCGGGTGCCTTTCTGGTAGCCGTCCGGTGAATTACTACAAGCTATGTGTTCCATGTGCTATTCATGCCGATATGCACCCTTGCGGTTATCCATGGATGTATGGCATCATTCAGAAGACTCGTCCCGTGTGACACCGGCAGCCCTGAGTTGAGAGCTCCATATGACGTCCCCTAGAGCTATGTGAAAGTGCAAGGAAGTGTAATCGTCGCACATATACACATGGTCGGATGATCAGATGATTGAGTCAAATGCATCGGCATGAAAGCGTATGTCCACACCAAGGACCGATATCTTGGACAATCTTTTTAGCGATGGCTGCCCGATCAATCAGTCAGCGTATAGCATGTTCTCAAGCTCCTAGCCCCACAACCTATCCTCATCATCCACACAATATAGATACGAAGACCGTCATATATTCCTTTTAAAAGTGGGTTAACCAAGCAAGTCCAAAAGTCCGTGGCCCGGGTCCAAGTAACCAATATCTGGGGACTGGGCCTAAGTTATTTACACGCGTAGATGGTCCCACGACTTCTCTTCCTATCGTATCCGTCCGGCGACTTCTCGTGTGACGAAGTGCCAAATATAATGCGACCATCCTTCCAGAACGCCAGCACCGGTCATGATGTGTAGGCAATCACCGCCAGAGTGCTAAAACGGGGACGATGAACGCGAGAGACGTGGAGATTGCAAGGGAGGAGACGTACCGCATCCGGCCGGAGACGTCCCGGGCGGTCAATGGGCAAGTAGAATACATCAGGGAATTCGCGCGTCGCGAGAAGATCCTGTATAGCGCCATTAGTACTGCATCTCAACACCACACGTAGAGCACGGGCGTGCGCCCAACGTTAAAAAGTAGATCACACACCTTGAAGATGGCGTTGTAGTCTTGGATCCAAGGCCAGTTGTACCATCGGAACCGGAACGGCTGGATCTCGCTCCAAGGTTCGTGGTGATCGTGGCAGTCCTCGTGACCGGGGAGATATGCCCGGACGACGGCCTGTTTCGGACGGGTACCACCATTACGCCTGTATTCGTCGATTGCGTCTTGGACCTGCCCCGCCCATGTCCGCATTGCAACTTTGAAGAACGTCTTGACGTTCTCGATGCCATACCCCGCTTCCTCTCCGGCCTCTTCGTCACGGAACGCGCTCATGAGCGTGGTCGTCCAGTGGCCGCCTGTGCTCACAACCAAGGTGCCAAAGTTTCCTTCTGGTGGCGAGGATAGGAAGATGGGCATGTATTCTGAAGGTGACAGTGACCACGTCGTCTCCTCGCTGAAAAGGTTTTTTATGGTAGCATTGCCAGCAGCGGGATCTTCATCCTCTACTTCCGTTCTCAAAGTGCTTCGGTATAGTGCCTGAAGATCCTCCTGATTGAGCAGGAGGTCGACACGCCGGAAGAGGACGAGGGGGGTTTCTTCAATGGAGAAGTTGGGCGGAAAGTCGAGCTTGGGTATAAGAGGAGACGTAGGCGACAGGTAAAGCTTCTGTGGCCACGCTCTGTCAAAGTATGGGTTTTCGGTATAGTTTGGGGTCGCGCGGACGTGCGGGTAGAGAAGACACGATAGCGAGAAGAAGTGGTTCTCCGTGATCGAATCTAGTGGAGTCCAAGATCTTGTGTCAAGACAACTCGTATAACACAGGGGCAAGAATAACTCACCACCCATCAGAAGCCATCCACCCTGCTCGACCATGTCCTTGACGATGGCGGCGCCATCGAGCGGCCGGACGTCACAGCGAGATGACGGCCGCCATTTATATGAAACGACGTCTGGGAATCTGTTGAAATTGTCCTCGCTGTCGACGCCCAAATGCCAATGGTATTCCCGATCCGCAGCACATCCCTCCAATCCAGAGAAGGTAAATACCTGATCCTTGCTCGTGAGCGCAGGTAGGTCGGTATTTGGACCGTACTTCCAGTAACCCGAGGACCATGCGTCAGGCGAGCAAGCACCACGTTGACGACCCGTAAAAATCGAGGACCATTCTGAGAGCCGAAATGAAGCCTCGGACGACGAGAACGTGTAGACGGTGATCGCAATGGTGAGGAGAGCACCAAGCGCGATCACTTTGGTAGATAAATAACGGGGTCTCAGCGCACGGAAGGCGGTCAAGAGGCTGGCCGCCATGTCGAGAAAAAAGCTGGCTTACGCCCAGGTGGAGCGGCTGTGGAGTATTTAAAAATTTTCCCGTGACATGGCCAAGTCGAGCCTCTCGGCCAAGAGCTTGGCACCCACGGTTGCCCCACTAGTACTACTGCCGAGTAACTCGCTCAGAGGCTCCAATGGGTCCCGCGACACTGTTGGTTACGACAATAAGGCGACTTGCGTGACCTAATCGGACCTGGGATGCGTCAGCGATGCGGGAGTTCATCGGCACAGTTGAACATCTGCTACTTGAAAGTTCACCCGGCCCAGGTGTCAAGGTATCGAGGCAACTTGGCAAGTCGCGACTTGAAGGTTAGACAACCCTAGTAACTTGATTGACTGAGGATTCGCGCCGGCCGCGTGATGGCACCGCCTTGCGATTATCCAACCTTTTTTACATTCGACTCGGAGCCTGGTCGCATTGAGGCAATTGGTTAGTCTAATTTGCTTATCTTATGGCCTTCGATTCTCATTTGAGTCGTCGGGCTATTGCCTTGGTAGATGGATCCGGGAGTGTGTAAACTCTCCAGGTGCTATGCTCTTGATCATTTCTACCATTCTAGACCTCTCGCAGATTCAAAATTTCTCTCGTTAAACGGCATCGGGGTGATTCGTCGTGAATCGCAGCAAACATTGCTTGTTGCGATGCTCTTACAACATTTCTGATCGGCCCATATTGGTTTTCCGAACTAGTTTATCATGACCCTCGAGTAATGAGACCGTCGAACCGTTTCAAGGAAGCATACATTTTTTCAGAACTCAATTTATTGAAAATCGGAATGGCTAAGACGTCACGGTCGTAAAAAGTGATCTGACCCTGGCTCGAACAGGAGACCTTCTGTGTGTTAGACAGATGCGATAACCAACTACGCCATCAGACCCATATGGAGATAGACAGCTCTTTAAAACTCCATTGACACGGGTAAAGTGGCGGCCATGAGGCTTCTTACCTTCGACCGTGCGTTCGACGGCTCATCCTCAACATGAGTCGCATTACGAGTCCGAGACCCTCCGAGTCTCAAATTCCGGCGTTGCCAGGAGATGTTGCGTCTGCAATCGCTCTCCTTCACCAGTTTGTCACCTCGGCGCAACAACTCCCGCCACAAGTCATAGTGACCTGCAGAAACGAGAGACGTGCATTTGGCAGGGCCACACTTCAGGCAATGAGTTATCGTGTGCGTATCTCAAGTATTCTGGGTACATTATGTTGATGCGGCGTGACATAGAAAGCTGTGGACCTATTCATCCACCGCTTCGCTACCAAAGACGATTGGTGGATATCCGAGTTCAGGTATAAACCTGAGGTGACGATTTACGCTCGTTTTTACCGATTACACGGAGAGGAGGACGACGGGATGGTTCAGATCGATGAAAAGGGGTGGTCGGAATTGGTAGGAAATGCAGTCAAG
Organism: Xanthoconium stramineum; assembly: GCA_038090315.1. NCBI lineage: Eukaryota > Fungi > Basidiomycota > Agaricomycetes > Boletales > Boletaceae > Xanthoconium > Xanthoconium stramineum. The sequence goes on along the minus strand of JBBPMO010000463.1, from coordinate 18,822 downwards.
TTGACAGTCGTGTTTACCTCGCTCAAGTTCAGCGTCACTGCGTGAGTAACAAGTCATAAATCGGGACCTGTCTATGTACTGCGGACGCTTACGCTCTCTGTATCCAGGCAATCATCCGCAGTGTGACTTCATCTTGTTACCATAGTTTTGCGTGTCCGGTGCGACCCGACGTCCGACTGATTCCATGGACAAAGCTCGGGTCCGAGACCGACTGTATTGTGCCGATAGAGGTTCTTAGCTAAACTATCAAGGAGAATAGCCAGTACCTTTAGTCACAGCAAATTGCTCATAGAGCGGGCAAGTAGCTCCGCCGCAGTGCGGAATGTTCTGGTTACAACGGCTTGTCGGGGTTTGAAATGTGTGGGTACAGCATTGAGGGCTACAGCAGGCTAGTCATCTCTCTCCATCACTCTCTATTCGTGTCTCTCGATTTCCATCCGCTGTATCACCTGAATAAATCCATCCATTCACACGACTTTGAACAACCCTACACTAGTTATCTAGCAAGACCACCCAACAGGATGCGTCTTTCTGCCCTTCCCCTTCTCCTAACAGGAGCAAGCTTAGGTGAGACATTATTCGGACAACCCAATCCTAGAGTACCGACCAGGCGATTATTTGCATCCCAGTGGGCCTCGTTGTTGCTGAGCCGATCCGCGTCATCGAGAATCCATCCAATACGAACGCCAACATTCGCTTTGGTCATGCGTTGGCAAATGCCAACGTGAACGGCAATGACGACAATGTCGCTCGCATCATCCGTCCTGTGGCTGTCATGAGTATCACCCCCCAAGGAACCAACAAGGGTCTCTTCCACCACTGCGGAGCCTCGCTGCGCGAGAAAGCTCTACGCTTGTCCAACACCTTCCGCCACGCACTTGGCATGCCACTCATCGAAGCTGATCTTGCAGTGCCCAGGCCTGGAGGAATCCACATCTTGCCTATGCCTTATTCCTCCGATGTCGTCGTGCTTCATTCTGAGGAAGCGTTGGACGAAGAAGGAAAACCCAGGAAGCACCATGGTGACGACCATGAACATCACCCCCACCATCACGGACGCCATGGTCACCATGGTCACCACGGACTTCACGGTCACCACCACAAGAGCTTCTTGAAGCGCATCCACAGGGCCATCAAGGCACTTGGTCCCTGGGAGGGTCGTGCTGTATCCTTCGTTCTCGGTAAGAAGTCAGAAATTCTGTCCTTTCCCGGGCTAATTTATTGTATGTCAAGGTTGTGGTATCGGCGTTCTTCTGAGAATGTTCTGGGTTATGTCAGTTCTTGCTTATCGCACCGTACGCGGTGAACGTGAAGAGACCTTTGATCGCGAGTACATCGTGTACGAACAAGTTCCCGAGACTTTATCTGTTGCCCCTCCTGAATACGAGAAGGTCAGGGGGGAGGCATGAGGAAATCGAGAACCACAAGTAGGAACCTCAGAGTCTATTCAGTTTATCTCGATTCGTTCTACAATACGTACCAACGGAAAGATGCGTTTCATTATTCTTCTCGTCTCTCACCAATCATACAAACCTGTTATACGTGTCTCCATTTTGAATTGTCTGTTCCCACTTTCCGCTGGCTTGGTATTCTCTGAGGTCCAAAGCCTTTCTCTCGAATGGACTACTGTTACACTCGTTTAGACATTTTGTGTTGTATCTTGTCTCGGTATCTATATAACGCAGGAGGCTGCCCAATTCACAACGTTCTCGATTGTTTTCGTTGATCCATTAGGTGTTGGTACATAGCCACGTTTGGAACTTGATCAGTTTAGACTCGAAGCGCGAAGTCTGATAACGAGGATTCCCCATGGATCAAGTCAACTTGCCGATTACTCACTATGAACATTGGAAGAACTTGAAGCCGAGCTGCCATTTCCTCGACTTTTCGGTCTGTTTGTAGGAGATTAGGGCCTCACCAGCTTCTGTCACTCAGTAAAGTTCCCTCGCTGTCAAGCCCGGGAACTGAACTTCAAGCGATCATTTTGAGTAAAATACACAGCACGACTACTTAATACCCATAGTAGGTGAGTAACTCCACAGCCTTGCAAACCCTTGATGCTCGACACTGTTGAACTAGATTAAGACTTTACCTCTTCCTGCAGATGTCGGACATAAGGTCCGCGCTTGGGATAGAATATGTTTTGAGTTGTGTCAGCCAACTTCGCCTCATCCTGTCAGTGCCTTGTATGTCGGGCGGACAACAACGACTCACATACGATGTGACAGTGAAGCATCAACATCGATACCTGTGCGACTTTGCCACAATCCACCGTTTCGGTGCACACCGGTACCGACGTTCATGTGGTGAGTTCATTTGCGGTGTTTGAGAACGTTCCTGAATTGATTGGCTCTTTACCGCTTGTTGGTCTTGCGCTAGACGTTGGGCAGCGCCTTCTGGGACTTGCAGGAGGCCGAAACAGCGCCTCGGCGCAACCAATGGGTCACTCAAATTCTCCAGGCAACTATGAATGGGGTCCTTTCACCCAGCGTTACAGAACGTCTGGTCATGAGGCTAACTTGCTTATGGGATAGGGGCCAACCTGCCTTATCGCTTTCAGGCAACTGATGGTTCGCTTATCGTTTACGGTGCCCTACGGTAGCGACCCACTTATGTCGTGGCTATTATGGGGCGTCTGATCCCATCTTACGCTTTCAAACTCAGGAGACTTGGGGTATAAAACCTTTGCAAGAATACAGCATTTGATCGTACTCAACCTCTGGGTTTCTCTTGCGTCAAGACTACCTCGTGTTGTCATCATGGGGGTTCACGTCCTTGATGTTTTCTTCGCAGGTCTGGCATTGTACCTTGTTCGACGTCTTATCTGGAGAAGGAATGCACCACTTCCGCCTGGGCCGCAAGGATGGCCACTCATCGGAAACTTGCTCGACTTTCCGATCCATGCTCCCTATAAAACCTTTGGGGTTATGAGCAGGAAATATGGCAAGTGGATGCACATTTCCCACATAGTGCGCGCGTCATTGACCCTACTTCAGGACCAATTATGTCCCTCAGAGTGATGGGAATGCGATACATCGTTCTCAACACTCTGAACGTAGCCAACGACCTACTCGAGAAGAAGAGCGCCATCACGTCTGACAGACCACGCTTCAAGATGGGCGGAGACCTCGTCGGCTGGGGGAATTCCATGATTTTTCTACAATACGGTGATACGTATCGAAAGCATCGCAAGTTCTTCCACCAGCAGATCGGCACGAAGAGTAGTCTGGAGGCGTTCCATCTTGCCGAAGAAGAAGAAGCAAAACAATTCGTACGCAACGTGATAAAGAGCCCTGATGATTTGGTCGTGCACAGTCGCAGGTGCGTTGTAGGCTTCCTCTGAACGAGGGTGCCAACGTACGTTTTGGATCAGGACGGCCGGTTCGGTGATCTTGAAGATCTCGCATGGTTATAGCGTCCAGGAGAAATGTGATCCGCTCGTGGATATGGCCAACAAAGCCATGCATAATTTCTCCGTGATCACGACTCCGGGACGCTTTCTAGTCGACATGGTCCCGATCTGTACATTTTCTAAAAATTTTGATGCGTTTCGATGGACTGACGGGTTTTGATAGTGCAATACTTGCCCGAATGGTTTCCTGGAGGTGGATTCCACAAGGATGCAAGACGATGGCGAAAGATGGTGAGCGAGACGGCGGATACGCCTCACCAGTTTGTGCTGGAGCATTTGGTGCGCTTCCTCTTTGAGTTTGTGGTGCGCGTACTGACGTAGAGTTAGGCAAAAGGAGATGCTGCGCCATCATTCACGTCACGGCTACTCCAGGAGGGTGTCAGTCCTGAGGACGAAGAGATTTTGAAGTGGGCTTCGTTCTCTATGTACATGGGTATGGTTTCCCATATGTTCAGAGGACGTTTCGACTCAGATCGATGATGATTCTGTGATTTATCAGGTGGATCCGATACGGTGAGGTGGACTTGTTGTCGCCAAGAGGATCGTTCTGAAAAGTGTGTTGACAGACACCATCTACGTTATCTGCGTTTTTCCTTGCGATGACGTTATACCCAGAGGTGCTCAAGAAAGCGCAAGAAGAGGTAGATGCCGTTGTCGGAAACGAGAGGCTTCCAATTATGGCAGACCGAGACGCGCTTCCGTACGTAAACGCGCTCTGCAAAGAGCTTCTTCGGTGGAACGTAGTGATTCCATTGGGTGCGCATCTTCCTACATCAGAATCTCTACAGTGACTGAAGTGCGATGCTAGCGATGCATGTCACTACGCAGGACCAGATCTACGATGGATACTTTATCCCCAAGGGGACGTGTCTCCTTGGGAATATCTGGTTCGTGACTGGTCGACTGTGGTATTCATCTGAGAACTCAATTTGATCCCGCAGGTTTATCTTGTCCGACCCGGAAACCTACCCTGATCCCAATGTATTCGATCCGGAGAGGTTCCTTGGTGAGGATCAACAGCTGGACCCGCGTGAGGCATGCTTTGGATGGGGAAGGCGGTCGTGTCCTGGTGTACACCTAGCGGAGTTGTCAATCTTTATCTGTGTTGCGATGGCGCTGGCGACGTTGGATGTTTCGCGGTGTGTTGAAAATGGTGTAGAGTGCGTGCCGGGGTATGATGTAAAAGAGGGAATCGTACGGTGAGTACTCATCCGGCGTTGTTTGGGTGTGTAGATGCTAAGGAATTGTCGACGGTTTTCTAGCCATGTCAAGCCATTTAAATGTCAGGTCGTACCACGGTCGAAGAAGGCGGAGGATCTTCTTCGGGCTTGATCAAACGCCAGTAGTTTGGCTTGCCACTCGATGATGCTTGCACTTGAATGTTCGACAGCGGATAAGTTATTTATTCAATCTTGGTTATTTATCCCCCGATGTTTGTAGGGTAAAACGATATGTATGACTAGTGGCTACTGCAAGCGACTCTTTCTTATGATCAAACGACCGTCCTAGGCTGAAACCCTTCCTCTGGCTAATCCGTCTGTTCTCCACTAAGTTGCTCGGAATCACATCCAAATAACTGTTATTTATCAGGCGGTGGTACTGGAAAATCGGTTGAATACCGATAATAGTATGCAGACCAGCTGGTTTCACTCACTCCTCACAGATATGACTCGTGTCGTCCATGTGCCTCGGAAATTAGAATAGCGCTAGGAGTGTCACGATAAGGGTCAAGCTTAGCTACCAAAAGAGGGGGGGTGAGTAGGATTGCAACCTGTAGGAGTCAGATTTTAGCCACCAGTTTAGTCAGATCTAACTGCAAGTCTGCTGTGAAGTTATTGTCGGAAAACGGAAGGACAGTGTTTGACAACGTGCCTGACCAGTCCGACACTGTCGGACTTGGCAGTTGGTTCATCTTGTTGTCCGATCTTCATAAGTACTCAGCGGCCGCAGCCGCAGCCTTTACTAATACTATAGCCGACCCGCCGGAGCTCTCCTGCGACCTCCAGAGTCAGCAACTCCATTGCCAGAGTTTTGAATTCACCAGATCTACCTCACCTCGGGCTCCTTCCCGACGTTGCTGGAGAGTTCTAAGTGACTGTGAATTCAAATCCAACATTCACAGCCACTCGGAATTCTCCCGACATATAATGTAGCAGATCGCCTCGATCGCTCCAACAACGGTGGGTTGAAGGAGTCTGACCTCGACTGCGCTATGGGATAGTGGGATGGATGCAACGGTACCAGTCGATTGTGAAACACGCAAAAGCCGAACTTGCGAAGCAGGTGCCAAGTTCGGGCAGCGGGCTGGGTCGGAAAGATGCCGCTGCATCTGAATCACTACAACTGTCCCCCTCGGAGGTAAATTCCCTGGTAAACCGCCCACATCTGCCCTCTGACGGTTCCTGAAACTGCTGGTCTCACTTCCACATGCTGCAGCACACGCAAAAATCTCTCAAAGAAACCACTAGATAAACATTACTTACGCCTACGGTGTGGCTGGAAAAATGTAAGTCCGACCTCAAACACTGACACCTTTGTGATGGAACTCCTCGCTGATAGGATTCTCCAAAGATATTCCAAAGCTATCACGTGGGTCGACAGACGAGTGCCGTGGTAGTGTGAAGACACTAGCTACAAGATACGCCTGATCTGAGGCACGAGGGTCGGGCGAAAGCTGGAGCCAAGCGGAGAATACTGAGAGTAGAACCCAGTACGGCCGCACGCTAGCCGGGCATCGTATTCGTAGCAGTGCATACCATCCCGAACCGCGATGTCTGTCGTTGGTACGGGTGGGTGTGCCAACGACACGCTCAACAAGTAAGACCACCCCGTCTAGTATCGTTCGCCAAATTTTAACCTATCCAGGATGCGTAGACATCCGGCGAACATGGAGACCCAGTGCTGGGGGAGAGCGTACAAAAACAAGGGCTTCTTGCTTCCACCTTGTGAGCCGAGATCGCTCGTCGAGGAACACATGGAGCCGAAACTGGTCTCGTACGTCTTATCAGCCCCGATGGTGGAGCATTCGATAAGGCTCGAGTCGATGCTATTGGTTTGCCATCCTAGATTTACCAGCCGACATGTTGACCCAAATCTCGTGAGTATATCCTGTCAACCCGGTTTTCTTTCAAGTTACTGCTGTTGCCGGTGTTTAACCCAGGATTATTGATTGTGCTATTACAAGTGTTTAAGCAATGGGACTGGCCTACGCACGAAACCCCGCGCGCCATCTGCTCGGGCTGACCGACAAGTCCACGATACTCCTACCAACCACACCGATCATCGGAATACCTGACTGTACGCATGCACCCCAGGAGATTAGGGCGCGAGTGAAACAGATGGAAATGGTGCCCACTGAGAACTACCGGTAATACTTGGATTCCTGTTCCACCCCCACGCCACGCCGCCTGATGACTTGTTTGCAGATTATATCTTGCCCAGAGAGGTGCAGGGGCGACTATCAGAACAAGCAGCGTTCATAAATCAGTGAAACGTATTGCAAATCTCGTTAGACGATACAATCTCGTTAGACGATACAAAAGTATTGAAGCCGTGGGACAAGGTCACTCCAAACTCATCACACTGTTCCATTAGGTATAAAAGTTGGTCTGAACCGCGTAGGAATTTCATTGCTTGTCCCCATCTACTGGTTATCGAGACAACATCATGTTTATCCATGTCCTTGATATTTGTTTTGCCGGCTTGGCATTGTACCTCGTCGGGTGTCTTCTCCGGAGGAGGCACTCGCCACTACCCCCAGGGCCGCCTGGATGGCCACTCATTGGAAATCTCCTCGACCTTAGGGCAAATGTCCCGTATAAAGTGTTTGGAACTATGGGCAATAAATATGGCAAGTACATATTCAGGTCATACCGCAAATAAATCTCATTCTACACTAGGTCCTATCATGACCATAAGAGCGTTGGGGACTCGATACGTTGTTCTCAATTCTTTCAAAGTAACCAAGGATCTACTCGAGCAGAGGAGTGGCATCACGTCCAACAGGCCACACTTTACGGTAGCCGGTGACCTTGTTGGTTGGGGCAACGCCACAGGCTTTTTGCAGTATGGTGATGTGCATCGAAAACATCGCAAGTTTTTTGGTCGGCACGTCCGTACCAACAATAGCATAGAAAGATTCTACCCTGCTGAAGAAGCGGAAGCGAAACGCTTCATACACGACTTGTTCAAGAGCCCTGATAATCTAGTTGTGCATTGTCGCAAGTAAGGCCTTGGATGTTCTTTGAGTAACCAGGTTGTATTGACAAGTTATATTTTGGGCAGGACCACTGCGTCATTGATCTTGAAGATATCGCATGGGTATAGCGTTGAGGATGACGGTGATCCACTCGTAGAAATGGCTGACAGAGCCATGCGCAATATATCTGAGACGACGGCACCGGGTCGTTTTCTAGCTGACTTCTTTCCGATCTGTGCGTCTCTCAAGTTCCTTCGAGCTATTCTGGTTGCTTAAAGGGTTTTTTCTAGTGCGACACCTGCCTGAGTGGTTTCCAGGAGGTGGATTTCACAGAGATGTAAAGCGGTGGTGAAAAATGGTGAACGAAACTGTGAACGCGCCGTACGAGTTTGTGTTGGAGCACCTGGTTTGTTTCGTCTTCGCGTTCTCGGTGTTTGCACACTGATGTCGACCTAGGCAAATGGCGATGCCGTGCCGTCATTCACTTCACGGCTCCTTCAGGAGGGTCTCACCCCTGAAGAGGAAGAGATTTTGAAGTGGTGCTCTTTTTCAATGTACCTTGGTATGTTTCAATGGATGGCTCTCAAGACTGTTCTACTTACATAGAGTGTGGTTCTATCGTCTATCAGGTGGATCTGACATGGTGAGTTCGTTGCTTTGTCTACAAGTGAATCACACCCAAACGAGCGCATCAACCGTAGACGCCGTCTATGCTGTCCGCATTTTTCCTTGCCGTGACATTATACCCCAGTGTTCTCAAGAAAGGGCAGGCGGAAATTGATGCCGTTGTTGGGAACGATAGGCTTCCCACTATGGGGGATCGTGATGCACTTCCGTACGTAAACGCAATCTGTACGGAGCTTCTCAGATGGAATGTCGTGATTCCTCTGCGTACGTATATTGTCCACTTCTAACCTAGAGCAAACTTACATGACATCGTTAGCGTCACACGTCAGTACAGAAGATATCATCTACGAGGGGTATCTAATCCCTCAGGGATCTTGGCTTGTCGCAAATATATGGTTCGTAACTGGCCGATAAGTAGGATTATCTGACGTCTCACACTTGGTACAGGTTCATCTTGAATGATCCGGAATCATATCCCGATCCAGATGTATTCAATCCGGAGAGATTTCTTGGCAAGAATCAACAGCCCAACCCACGCGAAGCATGTTTTGGGTGGGGAAGACGACTGTGTTTGGGTTCGCGCCTGGCTGAGTCAATGATTTTTATATATGTGGCAATGGCGCTCGCGACGTTAGATGTCTCGAGATATGTCGAGAATGGTGTTGAATTGGAGCCGAAGTATGAGTACAATGAGGGTATGCTACGGTAAGTTCAGGCTCCTGAAGTTGTTCTTGCGTGTTGTTAATAATGACTGGTCTCGTAGTCACATCAAGCCGTTCAAGTGTAGGATCGTACCACGATCCAAGGAGGCGGAGGCTCTCATCGAAGTCTATCATGCCTGATCTCGGTCGATTCAGGTTGGGTGCAGCTTCACTCTTTAGATTGAGTACTCCGACTTTGCATTGGGGTGGTTCATCGTCGAAATTATGTAGCAGTGTCTCGTAGTCTTCTGGCGTCAGGAGCGAGTTGTTGCCTGACTGCAATGAGAGGAGGGAACCAGGAAGCGGCGAACAATGTGCGAGGGAGAGGCCACCTGGGGCGTCAGGTCTGCTTATCGTACCCGTCGGTGGGACCGCGCGATGGGGGAAGCCGATCTCAACACGGTGCGCGTTGAGGCAGGTGAGGGGGTGGGATAGACAGCAGTTTCGAGCCGGCGGAAAGCTCTCATCAGGGGATACCACTACCCCGACCGCCGCCTTTCCAGGGTCGTGTAGGTAGACTACCACTCACTTACCGGAGACTTCTTATCCGAGTCAGCAAGGACCATCAGTGACCTAATGCGGTACGATCCGACGTAGTCTGGAGACCAGACCGTCTATGAGGTTGCCGCGTTGGGAGCTAAACCGTCTTTCAGCGCCCGGTCGCGGTACCAGCATCGAAAATTTCAGCCTTTGGCAAATTGGCAACATACTCGACCATCATGCACTTCAACGGTCGGCGCTGCTCTATCTCTATGCCGACACCACCCATCAAGCCCCACCACCCAGCCAAACATTGCCACGACGACCACGCCGTACGCTCCATTCTCATGTGGATTCAAACGAAAGAAAACCCACGCCAGTAGCAACCCATCCACGCCAGCAGCGGCGTCTGCTGCCGTTGCACCCACTCAGGCTAGCACTCGCAGCCAGGCAGCTCGGCGCCGCCTCCAGTGTTTCAGCACGACGTGTGATGGCCGCTGGAAGAAGGCCCGGGCCCCGGTGCACACAGTTTAATTTACAAGGTTCACAATTCAGCACGTCTTAACCCTACATTTTGTGCCACTCTGGGACAGACTAGGACAGTATGTAGTACGTGGTTAACCCTGCTGAGATTGCCATCAAAACACTCCGCGTTTCACCTAGGCATGACATGTGACATGTGACAGCCTAACCTAGAATGGCACAGCCGGGGTCTCGGCTTAGTGGCGCTAACATTCTGTGGCATCGGCTAATTGAACGGGTCGGTTTGCTGGTACACTTAGTTCAGGGCGGCGTGAACAGAAGGATAATCCTATACAATCATGAGAAGGGGTCTGATATGGGTAGAAATAGGATTATAATCCCTTATCAAACCCCTTTTCATAATTATCACTCCTGCACAGCTCCACTGATCTGCAGGGATATAAGGCTTGTCTGACTCGCACGGAAGCTAAGCCTATTATTACTTCCCAGCTGCAGAGCGCCTCTTGCACAACAGTTCCACAGGGTTGCGATCATGGGGGTTCGCGTCTTTGACCTCTTTCTTATCGGTTTGGCATTGTATTGTGTCAGACGTCTTCTCCAGGGCAGGAGCCCGCCACTCCCGCCTGGGCCGCCTGGACTGCCGCTCATTGGAAACTTCCTAGATCTTCGGAAACATGCTACATGTTTGTATAAAGTGCTCGGTGGAATGAGTAGCAAATATGGCAAGTGTGCATGCTTGTGTCATAGTACATGTATCGCTTATCTCATGCCAGGTCCAATCATATCCCTCAGAGCGTTAAGCACGCAAATCATTGTTCTCAATTCCTTCAAGACAACCAAAGACTTACTCGGCAAGAAGAGTGCCGTCACATGCAATAGGCCACATTTTACGGTGGCCTGTGACCTCGTCGGATGGGGTAACGCAACGCCCTTTCTACAATATGGTGACGTACATCGAAAACACCGCAAGTTTTTTGGTCGGCACATCTACACCAACAACGGCCTCATGGCATTCTACCCCGCTGAAGAATTGGAAGCGAGGCGTTTCGTTGCCAATCTGCTGAGAAACCCCGACGATCTGATCGCGCATTGTCAAAGGTGCGGTTGTGGGTCATCCTGGGGGTGACTGGGCTAACGTGTCATATCTGGGGAAGAACGACTGCGTCATTGATATGGAAGATCTCGCACGGTTATAACGTCAAGGACCAGAATGATCCGCTCGTGGAGATGGCCAATCAAGTCATGCGCAATATGTCCGAGGTTACTCCACCTGGACGTTTTCTAGCCGACTTTTTCCCGATCTGTATGTTTCTCGATTCTCTTCACTCCATCTTAATAATGTTTGGGTGGTGTTTTTGGTAGTGCGATACTGGCCCGAGTGGTTCCCTGGGGGCGGGTTCCACAAAGATGTGAAACGGTGGCGAAATATGTTGAACAAGGCTATGAGCACGCCGTACGAGTTTGTGCTTGAGAGCTTGGTTTGTGTCCTCTTCGCATTCGAGGTTCTTCCATTTCAATATGCACTCAGGCAAAAGGTGATAATCCACCGTCGTTCACATCGAGCCTGCTTCAGGAGGGCATTACTCCTAAGGATGAAGAGATTTTGAAGTGGGCTACTTTTGGGATGTATCTGGGTATGGTTTTTAGTTTATAACCTCTTGAAACAATTCTGAACGGTTTTATGCCCCATTAGGTGGATCTGACTCAGTAAGCTGAACTTTTCACCCGCATCAAATTTCTGTTGAGCGTGCACACCAATTACAGGGACCGTCCATGTTGATGGCATTTTTCCTTGCCATGACAATCTACCCAGAGGTTTTCAAGAAAGCACAGACAGAGGTCGATGCGGTTGTCGGAAACGACAGACTTCCAACCATGGACGATCGTGATGCGCTCCCGTACGTGAACGCGACCTGCCAAGAACTTCTTAGGTGGAACGTGTTTATCCCTTTTCGTACGTATTGGTATCTTCATACTCGTGCATTTTGACTGGAGTACATTACTCACACAACTAGCGGCGCATGTCAACACAGAGGATATTACTTACGAGGGATATTTAATTCCCAAAGGGTCGTGGCTTTTTGCTAACATATGGTTCGTGGCTTGACTCACTCGACCGTAACATCGATCCGAGGTCTCATCCACATACAACACTCATTGTAGGTTGATCTTATCTGACCCAGCAACATATCCCAATCCGGATGTATTTGATCCGGAAAGATTCCTTGGTGAAAATCAGCAACCAGACCCCCGCGAGGCATGTTTTGGATGGGGAAAACGGGTGTGCTTGGGTGCACGGCTGGCGGAGTCGATGATGTTTATATACATCGCTACGGCGCTAGCGACTTTAGATGTCTCGAGGTATGTCGAGAATGGTGTGCAATACGTACCGAGGCATGAATATGAAGAGGGGATGATACGGTGAGCTTCCAGAGTTGCTGTGATGTATAGTTACTAATACTAGTTTTGCAGTCGTGTAAAGCCGTTCCAATGTACGATCGTTCCGCGGTCGAAGGAGGCACAGGAGCTTCTTCGCACTTGATCCAAATCGACAGAGGTTAAACATTCGAATTTCGATTTACTCGCTTTACAGTGGATATATCGGATCAGTCCTTGTCACTCAGGGTTAATCTGTTGCCAAGGCATTATTCCGTCGTAGGACAGCATGGAGTGTAACATGAACTTAGTCTTGTTGTAACATTTACGGTCTCACCTCTTATCTTGGAGTTTTCTGCATTGGCGTCCTTCACCTGATTCAGTCGATGACCTACGTGTCGTGGGGCGCTCCTGACAGAACGGTCGATAGTCTTCATCTGTGTTGGATTGGCAGTCGCAATCTTGCATGTTTCTAGATGTACCACGAACGGTGCGGAAGTGGTGCAGAGGTATGAGGCCGAGGAAGACATCATACAGTCAGTTCCCAGTGTGTATCTGTTGACGACATACTTCGTAGCCATGTCAAGCCGCTCGAGTGTAAAGTTGTACCGTGATCGGAGAAGCAGAGGATATCCTCAGCACCTGGCTCCATTCAAAGACAGCAAGTGCCATTGGGACTTGCAGGGGAAAATATGATGCCAGCTGCCATGGGTAATCGGATGTTATAGAATAGAGGGTCCATCATAATCGGAACCGACTCACTAATGAAGGTGTGTCGAGAAGTAGAAGCATAGCCGTCAATAGAAAAGCACAGCACGGAGAAGAGGATGTCGACGTTTCCGTTTTCCGTTGGATGGCGCTGATAGCACAAAACACGAGGCAGTTCGAAATTAGTGGATGGTAACGATGGTCCATACTATTTCGGCGTTAGTGTCCATCGTCAGCGCATGAGGATGAAATAACTTGAAGAGGAGTAAGCCTCGAAGGCAGTGATATGATATGAGAATGGCGGGGGAACTATCTCTAACTCCGAGGAGTCGGTCCCATGCTATATTTGCGGTGGTGTTAGCGAAACGTGTACGTATATCGCAGACTTCGTGAGGGATGGGTACCTCCGAGTCTGCCTTGTGGGATGCAATTGGCACCGACGATGTCACATTATTGAAATATTGATCTCCGACGGGCTGCGCCGGCTGAGATAGTCCCATAAGTATCATCATGGATAAGCTGTTCGCAGACGAATTAGGACAGGTAAGTTAGGTATCGTAATCAGGCTGTGCGTGATGGGACTTTGCGATGGTCGGCCAATTGGATCCTTCCTAATTTTGTCACATCAACAGCATTCGACGTAGCCATCGTTTCATCTCATTGGCTTAGTGCTGGCCTTGCTCACGCTAGCCGTGATGTGATGCAAATTCTCGCTGAAAGTGCACTCGCGACATCCTGATAAGTACTAGTACACCCCCTGCGAAGTTCTGCGTCACACATAGTACTTGCAGGGAAGACAAAGTCCAGCTGTAGCTGAACACAGCCCCAAACTTTGTGGCTCTAGGCTGACAGCCTCGATCAGGGCTTGCTGTGCTGCCTTCGTGGCCATCATGATGTCTCACGCACCTGGATTACCACAGCTCTTTGACTCCTTTTTCGGCATCCATGTATAAATAAAAACTCCATCATCATGATTCATTGCCTGCACTGTACTTCTGATTACTTTCCCACCTTTTCACCATGCAAGCAGGTGATCATGTCCTCGATGTCTGCCTTGCCGCTCTGGCAGTGTACCTGGTTGGTTGTCTTCTCTGGAAGAGGGGCACGCCCCTTCCTCCGGGGCCTCGTGGATGGCCTCTCATCGGCAACCTGATTGATTTTCCAACGTACGCTCCATATAAAACGTTCGCAGCCATGGGCAGAAAATATGGCAAGTGCACATATGTTTCAAAATGAAGTGTCGCCATGGCTCATTATACTTAGGCCCTGTCATGTTCTTCAATGTGATGGGCGTACGATACGTCGTGCTCAACTCTTTCAAGGCGACCAACGACTTGCTCGAGAGGAAAGGTATTATAACCGCGAACAGGGCGCGCTTGACAATGGGCGGTGACCTTGTCGGCTGGAATAACGCCACCGTTTTTCTACAATATGGCGATACGTACCGAAAGCATCGCAAGCTATTTCAACAGCAGCTTGGCACCAATAATACCGTACAGAAATTTTACCCTGTCGAGGAAGAAGAAGCAAGGAAATTCATACGCAATTTGTCGAAGAACCCTGATGACCTGATCGCGCATTGTCGCAAGTACGTTGATGATCATGGCCTACCGTGCGATCATGCTAACGTGACATTTTTCGGCAGAGCGGCCAGCTCGTTGATCTTGAGAATTTCTCATGGTTATCGCGCCAATGAGGACGGTGGTGCGGTCGTGCAGATGGTTGACGAAGCGATGAAAATTTTCTCCACGGTCATGACGCCGGGACGCTTTCTAGTTGACATGCTTCCATTCCGTACGTTTCATAAACCTCTCTGATGCATCTCAGTCGTGAAAGATTCATATAGTGAAATACTTGCCTGAGTGGTTCCCTGGAGGCGGGTTCCACACACAGGCAAAACAGTGGCGAAAGATCGTCCATGAGACCGCGGACACGCCGTACCAACTTGTCTTGGATCACCTGGTATGTTTCTCTTCTAGTTTAATCCTAGTGTGCTGATGTCAAGTTAGGCCAAGGGCGATGCTCTGCCGTCGTTAACGTCACAGCTTCTCCAGGATGGTCTTACCCCTGACGAGAAGGAGGTCTTGAAGTGGGTTTCATTTTCTTTGTACGCAGGTATGGTTTCAACTTATGATTCTCGATACTGTCCTGCTTACGTCGGACTCGGCTGTATGAAGGTGGATCTGACACGGTGAGTTTTGGTTCTGTGTTCAAGGAAAATCGTACTGAAACGGGCGTATAAACGACAGACAACATCCGCGTTACAAGCATTCTTCCTCGCGATGACAATATATCCCGAGGTTCAGAAAAAAGCGCAGGCAGAATTGGACGCCGTTATCGGGAGCAAGAGACTTCCGACCATGGAAGACCGTGATGCGCTCCCATACGCGAACGCGATCTGCAAGGAACTGCTCAGGTGGCACGTGGTGGTTCCGATGCGTGCGTATTTTTGTATGTTGCTATGTCTCCGGCTGAAGCAACATTACATGACACTAGCACCGCATGCCGCCGCACAAGATATCATCTATGAGGGATATTTAATCCCCAAAGGGACCGTGCTTCTCCCGAATGCCTGGTTTGTGGATCGTCAGGGGCATTGTCAACTTGAGATCTTACCCGCATGGCAGGGCTATCCTCTCCGATCCAGATGAATACCCCGATCCAGATGTGTTCAATCCTGAGAGGTTCCTTGGCGAGAATCAGCAGCTCGACTCACGCGAGGTGAGCTTCGGGTGGGGAAGGCGAAGGTGCCCAGGTATACTCCTTGGAGAGTCGACGCTCTTTATCTGTGTTGCGACCGCGCTGGCGACGATGGATATATCGAGATGTGTTGAGAACGGTGTGGAGGTGGTGCCGAAATATGATGTCAAGGAGGACATGATACGGTAAGGTGTTGGAGTTGTCATGGTGTCTGTCTGTTGATTATTGCCTTTGCAGTCATCTCAACCCATTTAAATGTAAGATTACACCACGATCGAAGAATGCAATGGAGCATCTTGACGCCTGAGGCTGGTCCAAGACTCCAAGCTAGATTTCATGAGCAAGTTATGAACGATATTTATTTATGCCGCCTCTACGTAGGTTAGGTTCGGAAGCCATAGCCTGAGGGCAGGGGTGTGTGCTTTGTGGAATAGCCACCCTGGAAGGAGGGGGATTTGAGGATGGTTTAGTTTCCTATACGCACCATCACGCGAGGTTTGAGATGAGACCATGTAGTTTGTTGTAGCGTAGCTGTTACCTGGTGTTCTGAAGGTGCATGAGCACTGTGACTGTCCGTGCGAGAAGAGGCTTGGCCCGCGAAACAATGCAACCGAAACAGGTGGACGAGTCCTTTGTGCTCGACCCTCAACGCTCTCGAATACTGTATCATTTCGATTGATTCGTCGGCCCCTGACATATCTGATGCCTTCCTGTACCCAGAATATAAACTTTATAAGGACCCGGAGGATCATGATGCACTTCCATACATAAACGCGATCTGTACTACGGAGCTTCTCAGATGGAATGTGGTGATTCCTTTGCGTACGTGTATTGTCCACTTCTAACTATCTTGGCTTGTCGCAGATATATGGTTCGTGACTGGCCGATAGTAGGATTATCTGACACCTCGCGCTTGATACAGGTTCATCTTGATTGATCCGGAATCATATCCCGATCCAGATGTAATCAACAGTCCAACGCATGCGGCGCATGTTTTGGGTAGGAAAGATGACTGTGTCTGGGTTCGCGGCTGGCTGAGTCGATCGTTTTTATATATGTCGCAACGATGTTGCTCATGACGTTGGATGATTCGAGATATGTCGAGAATGGTGTTGAATTGGAGCTGAAGTATAAGTACAATGAGGGTATGCTGCGGTAAGCTCAGGCTCCTGGAGTTGTTCTTAATGATGACTGGTCTCATAATCACATCAAGCCGTTCAAATCTTGTAAGATCATGCCACGATCCAGGAAGGCGAAGGACCTCATCAAAGTCTATCCCGGTCGATTCAGGTCGGATGCGGTTTCACTCTTTAGATTGGATATTCCGACTTTGCATTGAGGTGGTTCAACGTGGAAACTGAGTAGCAGCGTCTCGTAGTCTTCTGGCATCGGGAGCAGGTTGTTACCTGACTGCAATGAGGGGATCACGAACCAGCTTTGGTCAGTGTGCGAGGGAGAAGCCACCTGGGCTGTCAGGTCTGCTTATTGCGCACGTCGGTTGTCCCCGAGGGTCAGGACCGCACCATGGTCTGTGTAGGGAGAAGGAGGTTTGTCAGCAAGAGCCACAGTGACCTAATTGGGGCTCAAGGCGTTTTTCCGTCGCCATGCACAAGGCATTCAATGAGCGCCACTGATCTCAGACCTGTCATTTTGTGATACATCAAGTCCAGACCGACCGCAGTTCTTCCCTTATCCCGGCTCTCGCTTCAACCAGCCCCTTTACGGAAATGCCATTAACAAAAACTTACACAGAACCCACGAGTCCCGCCCAAGTCGACAAGAGCCTAGATTGGAATGCCTCTGTGTTTTCATCCTTGCCGTCTTATCTTTACAAGGTTTACGCCATCGTACAGGATCCGATGACGTGCTCGTCCGCATACGGGATGTGGACCAGTCACGCACAAGTTGCTCACGACATCGACGGACAGTTACCCAAGTCCCCCCTTTCCCCCATTTCCTCGAACCCTATATTCAACTTGGAGCTAACTCTCTTTTCGCGAGTGAGGTGCGGACGGTAAAGATGGGGAGGGTTCTCTAGAATCAACGCATTGGATGGGTTGTGACACTCATCCATTAAGCACTGCCCAGCTGAATCACTGATCTGTCAATGTGTGTGTAAAACTCGCCCAGGACTCACTGCACCGTACCTGTAAGTACAGTATTATTTTTAGAGACTTTACTCTGAATAGGACATGGCTGTCCACTTTGTCTGGCCTTTTCCTTGGTCACATTGCAAGTTGTATATCCATCTTCGTTATGCACTCTGCATGGGAACGCATCTGAGGATCGGTGGGTTTCCATTGGCATGCCACTGGCTCAAACACTGGACTGATAATGAGACCCTGATTTGTCACTTTGTTGGTGGTCATGTCGGCGTAAGACGGGCAAGTCGGGTATTGTAATCAGGCTATGCGTGATGGAAAATGGGAAACCAGACTTTGGAATGGTCGGTCAATTAAATCCATGCCTAAATAACAGTTATTAGAAGCTCCAAAAGTTGCTGAACCACTCTGAAGCTCTCAGTTGCTCCGCTGCCCTCGGAGCTGTGTCCCATGCACCCGGATTATCACAGCTTTTTGACCCCCTTCTTGGCATTCAGGTACAGTCGACTCCGTAATAACCCATACCTCTTGGGATAGGCACAGCCTGAGGGGTATGGCTTATGGGAGAGTACGGGTTTTGACTGGCGGAAGCACAGAGTATTGGCTATATGGGGTGCCAGTTGTCACTGTATAAAAACTCCGTTACCATGATCCATTGTACTTCTGATCACTTTCCCACCTTCACCATGCAAGTAAGTGGTCATGTCCTTGATGTCTGCCTTGCCGCTCTGGCAGTATACCTGGTTGGTTGTCTTGTCTGGAAGAGGGGCGCGCCCCTTCCTCCAGGGCCTCGTGGATGGCCTCTCATTGGCAACCTGATTGATTTTCCAACGTACGCTCCGTATAAAACGTTCGCAGCCATGGGCAGAAAATATGGCAAGTGCACATATGTTTCAAAATGAAGTGTCGCCATGGCTCATTATACTTAGGCCCTGTCATGTTCTTCAATGTGATGGGCGTACGATACGTCGTGCTCAACTCTTTCAAGGCGACCAACGACTTGCTCGAGAGGAAAGGTATTATAACCGCGAACAG
>JBBPMO010000462.1:0-23806 GCA_038090315.1 Xanthoconium stramineum | reverse complement strand
CTCGTCGTCATCGAGTGCGGGGCGCTCGTGACGATATGTACGGCCGCGATGCTGATTCTGCATGTGGTGCAACGGCCGGTGGGGATTACGGGGTTGGGGGTGACGACACAGGTCGCAGTGAGTGGCGCATTCTTTGGTTTTTTGGGGGTCGTTGGGTGACTGAGCGATCGTGTGCATTGTGGGGACAGACGATGGCGCCGCTTCTCATTATCGCACGGCATGGGGTATTGAGCCGCCGGGACGACCGTGGGACGCCTGTGATCCAGATACCCCTTCGGATCAGCGTCATGCGCACGGAGGATACGCGCGTGGACACGCCCGTCGAGTTTGGTCGAAAAAACCGGGCTATGGTTCCGGAACCTCCTTTGTCTGTTTTTCCCGAGGGCGATCATCCGAAACCGTTTTGTGATGCGTGAGGGGGTGAGGACCCGGGAATTATTTAACTCGCTTTCGGTAGCACGGTGGGAACTTAATGTGCGTCATGGCCAGATGATAAATGTCATTTATGATGTGTACCCTTTTGTTTGCGTCCTCGAATTGGGCGTCATCAGAAAAGGTAGAAGCGTTCATTCGAGTTCTCCTGGAATACGGAAGCGTCCCTACAACATGTATAACACCGGTATCAGAAAGTGAGTCATTGTCCGCAGCGTGGATATAGAGGCAATATAATCAAAGACAGTGCAAGAAGAGAAAAGACCGAGGCCGTTCAAAACTAGGGGGTATGTACGTCCGCCTGTACGTGTATGTCCTGTCGTGAGACGGTGTCTACTTGCTACCAGAGCATTATCTACTGAAAACATGGTATCAATTGTCAGAATGACGTCCCGAGGCCATCTGCCCGAACTCGCGCAAAGAGCCTTACTTGTCGGACGTCGGTCGCAGGTCCTCAGGCGGGACTCATCATGGGCTTGGGCGGGTCTGATATATGCTTGGGGCCATCGCCCGGGGTGACGCTCGGCAAAGGGTAGCCCGAGACACCAGGGGGCAAGTCCGAGCGGTGCGGTGGCATAGCCGGGGTCGGCTGAGAGGGAGGGAAGGGAGGGGTGCCTGTGATGCTGGGGGTGTGAGGGGCGGGGAGGGGGGGAAGGCCGTCACTCGGCTGGGCCGGAGGCTTTGGGGTCCCAGAGGGGTTTAAGCCAGAAGGGTGCGGTTGGATGTCTGTGGTTGGCTGAGCGGGAGAGGTGCTATCCGCGCCGGGGATGTGAGAGGCGGGGGTAGGTGAATGGCCGTCGATCGGCTGAGCCCTGCGCAAGGCCGGAGGGTGGGCACTCGGGGCTGGGTGGTCCGAGGCTGCGCAGGGAATGATCGAATGAGGGTCTGGCGCGCCAGGCATGGTCAAGGGGAGCAAATGAATGGGTGTTGGGTCGGATCCCATGAGGGAAACGGGAGTGCCGCACTGGGGCGGAGCATCGGCGGGGAAGCCAGAGGGGTGCGGAGGAACGCCGCTCAAGGGGGCGTTGTGGACACCTTCACCGCCGTTAGACACCCCGAGGTCGCGACCGGCGATAGGGACAACCCCAGCAGCAGCAACACCGAGGAATATGAATGCAACCAGAGATGAAGCGAGGCGCATGATGGTGAGAATGTCACTAGAATGAGTGGTGTGATACGAAGAGAAAGCTCAAGGAAGGAATGTTCCACTGGGTGCTCTGGAGAACTTGTGACCTACTGTTCGGTGCGCTAGCGTTTTTATACTCATCCAGAGAAGTGAGATCAACAGCCTGGAATGTGTCAGACCGGATTGCCTCGTTCAAAGCCAAGACACCAAGAGATTCAGCACCCGCAGTCTTGTTTACATTCAGCATTGCTCATTCCGTTGTTCAGAAGGGGATAAACCATGTGGTGGTTCTATCCTCCAAGTTTCAGGTTACAGTGGGCCCAAACGGAGTTGCAAATGTCCTTTGCGCTCACCTGCAGCACTCAAATGCTAATCAGTAGCACGTTTGGAAAGGATTGATGAACTCTCGGGGTTATTTCAGACTTAGGTACCCGAGTCGTCGCCGTTGTTACCAGAGTGATGTCTACTGATTGGAGTTGCGTGTTTCATCATCAATAACGATATACTGCGCACCTTAGGGATCGTCAGTTTCACCACTAATAATAACTGCGCAGAGTGCTGCGCGCTGCGCACCTCAGAACCCGTAGCGATTCGCAAAGGACAGGAGACAACCCTTGCACTCTTTCGTAAAGCCCAATGAAACAATAACCTGAGTTTATTGCACGTCGCTGCATCGCAACGCCGAAGGTCAACTTTTGGCCTCCGAGGCATCTACAAAAACATGAGTCCATGACATTGAGAAGAAACTGACCTTGCAAGTTTGAACAAAGTTGCTTGTTCGAAACTCCAAGTGGCTCGCCAGCAACATCACGAGGCAAATGCATATTAAACTAAGCCAAAACAGCAGAGACGCACCATTCCGCTTGAACGCCTCATCAGAAGATTCCGATGTACGGACCCGGGATGGCCAACACGCCCGCGGGGCACGGCATTGAGGAATTCTGTAAGGGTCAAGAACGAAGCCGTGTCAGGTCCGCGGCTGCGGACAGACTGCGCCGGGTCCGAGTTGTCGTTCGCGCACCGCATGGCGTTGAGCAAACAAATACTGTTTGTTTGCGTTGTTTCATGAATCCCTATGCTCGATGGCGAAGAAAAAAACGCTGACGAGTTTCAGCGTGGTGCTGTGGCATCAGTAGACGACTACGATGGCTCCGAGTCGGTTAGATCGTGATGAAGGGCATGGTAGTGTCAAAGCGGTGAACCACTAAGCTGCCCGAGGCACTTGAAACGAGTGAGGAAGGAGTGGCCAAAGTTGTAAAGATAGAGTGACTTTTCAGGATGACCATCTGGACTCGGAGTGAGGTCCACAGCATCCCGATTCCCCGAAGCCTCAAAATTGCATCCTCCAGGTCGCTGAGCCGGCTCAGTCGGTCGAAACGAGCAAGAAAGACATGCTAAGGTTGTTAACATAGTCAGGCTTGTGGAAGAGTGAGATCAACAGTGTCCGTGAGCCTCGAAATTGCATCCTCCGGGTCACTGAGCTGGACTAAGCGATCGAAGCGAGCTCTGAAGGAGATGCCGAGATTGTTAAGACAGCGGCCGGGCTTGAGAGGGAAGCCATTCGTGAAGTCGACAGCATCCTTGAACCTCAAAATTGCACTCCAAGCCACTCCGCTGGCCCAAGCGGTCGAAACAAGTTTTGAAGTTGTTAAGATGGTAGGGCTTGTCGGGGTGAGCATCCGGAGGTCAACAGCATGCCTCTGTCTTGAAGTTACATCCTTCAGGTCGTTCAGCTGGCCCAGGTGGTCGAAACGGGTTTTAAAGGGCTCGGAGTCGTCGAGGTTGTTAAGACGGTGGGGCTTATCAGGGTGACCACGAGTGAGGTCAACAACGCGTCTGTCTCGAAATTGCGTCCTCCAGGTCACTTAGCTGCCCGAAGCACTTGGAACGACGAAGTCAGGGGTGACCTATTGCAGCACAGGATACATGCCTTACCCTTACACCACGCCGCTGCGCAGCCTACTTTGCGGCTTGTATCGATCTGGCACACAAGTTCGTCAAACTCGGTAGATCGACGTGCACAGGCGCGTTGTTCAACATGTGCGCCAGTGTACTCAAGACGGTCCAGGTACCTGACAAGGTATATTTGGGATATTTGCTGGGGTACGCAGTACGGTAGAGGTACCTCTCCTCAGGGACAATGTTGCGGCAAGGTGACCAGGGTAGATGTAGTGCGAGATCCTATCACGACGTGCACAATCTAGAGCCCGCCGTGTCTGTTGAGGGCAAGACGATGTCGACCGCGAAGTACGCCCGGATGCGCAAAATAACTGGAATGGGCAGAGTTGACACGTCGTATGTCGTTCAATACTCCAAGGTAAGTGTACTGTGTACGTGTAGTTTGAGTGTTCCACGTCGTCGATGAACGTTCAGCGACAGAAGGGAACTTGTCGATGGACATTTTATGGTTACGAGACGATGCAGCGAGACTCCAAAGCGTCCCAGATCGCCTATAGCGGTTGACAGTAGTGCATCTTGCTTCTTGCAACATATTCAAATCAGTTGTTCTATCACACACGTAGATGGCTAGACGAGTCCATTCCACGAGAAAGACAAGTAGGCTCTTGGCGTGGACTAGGGGAGTCAAGAATCAGTGCAATGACGGAATCAGGAGAGAGCACGAACACGGGGGGTATTGCGTCTACTGTGGGCTTATACCAACGAGGCTTCTTTTCCGTGCCCAGCATTTCCATCCTTTTCGGCACCCGGTACAGATGGAATAGCCGAAATTGGTGTTCGACGGGTCGTTGACGAAGTGGATTTGAAATCCTAGTAAGCGGAGGATAAGGTACCCGAGAACTGTGCTTTCGATCGAGCCTGGGGTCGAGTGTGGTTTACCGATGCTTATGGCCGGTAATAACTCGATTGCATTCTTACCAACGCAAAGAGCGACAGTTGGGCGTCTCCATCCTGCACTATCCAGCGCTTACCGTGGCGTAACCAGCGAAAAGTAGGTCGACATAATGCATAACATACTTCCTACCACATGAGGACCATGACATACACAGGACCCAAAACGACAATAGCCAAACCCGACGAAAGCAACCAGACCACTCTAGAGCTTGCCGAGAGAGGGTGCGTTGGGGCTCAGACCGGCAGCCTTGGCACGTTTGCGGAACATCTGGGTAGATTTGTAGCCACGAATACCACCGCCCCACTGACGACGCTGCTCCTCGTACTTGTCAGAGCTGCGGGGAAAAAAATACCGTCAATCTCTATGGACCACCGGGATGTGAAGTAGCTCACAAGTTGGCTTTGGCAGCACTGATGAGGGTAGCGAGTTCGCGCTGGTCCTCGCTCTTGACGTCCTGGACAGCTAGAACAGCGGCAGTCTTCTTGTGAACGACCGTGCCGAGACGAGCTTTGCCCTTGACGATCACATAAGGTATACCCATCTTGCGGCAGAGAGCAGGGAGGAAGACGACGAGTTCGATGGGGTCGACATCATGAGCAATGACGACGAGGGAAGCCTTCTTAGCTTCAATGAGCGCAACGATGTGGTTCAGACCGTATTTAACAAAGAGAGGCTTCTTGTCTTTAGCTGCCTCCTTTTGCTCCGCAGTAGCCTTGGCAATGGTCTCGAGACGTTCTTTCTTCTCGGCCTTGCTCTCGGGGCGGTATCTACACGGCGAATAAGAACATGCAAGGATCTCTCAAAATGTAGACGAACTTGTTGAGGAGTTTGAACAGCTGGGTGGCTGTGTTTTTGTCCAAGGTGTGCGAGAACTGCGCGATGGCAGGAGGCACCTTGAGACGCTGGCTAAGGATAACTTTCTGACGCTGGAGACGAATGTATTCGGGCCACTTGACGAAGCGGGTCAAGTCGGTCTTGGGACGAATGTCCTGACCTGCAATGCAGATGTCAAAGATCCTGTCATCAAAACCTGCTGGCGACATACCGATGCCAAAGTTACGGGGCCTGGCCTCGAACAGAGGGTTTTTAGTGGACTTGGTAGCCTTGCTGGCAGAGCCAGGTGCGGGAGCGGGTTTCTTGCCTGAACCGGGTTTGGATTTGGGGGGCTGGTCATTGAGACGAGAACAGAGTCAGTCGCACGTTCATCACAAAGGACGGACGGGAGCGATCGCCACTGTGTCCCGGAGCTCTAGCACTCGCTCATAATCGAGCGAGTCCAGCAATCAAACGAAAGCGTCCTCGTTGCCATGCAACTCTGCTTTTGTGGGCACATACGGCCATGCGTTGCTGAACCGACTGCGAAACTTGGTCAGCGGCACTCTAGCTGCATCCAAAGGATGCACTCACCATCCATCTTGCTGGGGTAAATGTTCATGGATGTGTCGATGCCAGGCGAATCCGAGACGCCGTTCCGAGCGTCCGACGTCGACTCACCATCTTGGTTTTTGCTTGCTGGTGTCGAGGTCTTGAGAGGCAAGGTAGGCGAAGGGACGGGAATCAGTCTCAACTCATAGCTGTACATTTCCAACTCCGCTCGGATCCGGCCGTCGTGAGAGTTACATAATCTGTCCTCACCACTCCTGCATACCGGCAATACCGCCTAAACAATATTAATGTTCTCCTCCGCCCCCCTCCGACGTGTTCTTCGCTCAGCCCGTCTCTTCACTACGGTCCATCCGCCCCCACCACCGCAGTCCAGGGCCGGTATATTCCGCACATTCCTCCTCGTCGGTACGGTCTCTGTTGGTACCTACACCGCTGGCGCGCTCTTCCCGCATCCCTACTTCACCTTCATCGCACCACGGCCCGCACCCGGACCACCCGCCGACCCTAACTCCCCCGACTCCATTGCCTACACTGCCGACCTCGAACGCACTCTCCAATCCCTTCCCCTCCTCCAATCCCTCCGCGCTGCCCCGGATGCCGATGACTGGTACGAAGTACGTCCATACAAGGATTTCCCAGAGGAACGACGTGTGAACAATCTCTCTGCGGGTGCACTGAGAGGACCAGGCAAATTGGCACTGTTGCCGTTGGTACGAGCGCGCTGGGACGGGTCAGAGGCGGTGGCGATCATACATGTAGGGAGGGGGCTATGTGGACACGATGGGATCGTTCACGGTGGTCTGCTCGCCACGATTTTGGACGAGGGTCTCGCGAGAACGGTGCGTGGAGACGATGGGTGATTTCGATGGCGGTGTTTTATACGTCGAGTCAACAGGCGATCAATAACCTACCAGACAAGATTGGCGTCACTGCGAAACTGTCCATCAGATACAAGGCCCCGACTTTTGCAGACCAAGTAAGGTGCTGCATCGCATTCCATCATACTTAGCCAACCGTGCTTCGCAGTTTATCGTGATCAAAGTTCGACTGGAGGAGCAGAATGGTCGTAAAGCCACCGTTTCAGGACGCGTAGAGGACCTCAAAGGCAACCTTCTAGTTGAAGCCGAGTATGCACCCTCCCTTCAACCTGTATGCTTTCCTGCTCACACGGTCACGCTAGCGCCATGTTCGTACAACCAAAGTACTCAAAGATGCTCAGTAACTCTGTTGTAAAGAAAGTCATGGGCGAACCGGAGCCGAGGAAAAAGGATCCGGTACTGTTGGCTGAGGGCATCCCTCCACCCGCTACTAAATCATAGGCCTGTGAGGTCCGCGACTTCATTAGGCTGATTTTTCCACTTTATAGAGCACTCTATACCAGAGTTCTGGATTTATCTGTCACACGTGTTGAAATACCCTACACAACCATATACTTTCTAGTGCTGATTGTTCTTACCGGCCAGCTGACGATAGAATCGAGCCGCCCCGCTTGGAACATGCAAATTTGCTTTTTACCGGTCGTCTCCAGTACGAAAGGAGCCAGGAGGAAAGATGAGGCAAGTCTGCCACAACCCAAATGGTTATCTAAAGGTCAACGGAAACTGTCCAATACCTTCATCCAGGCTTCGGTGAGGGAAAGTGCAACCTGTTTTACATATGAAGTAGACATGCGCATGGGAAACGACACTACTAGACTTGTTACCCGGTAATGATTGTCCACATCTCTTCTTTTTCGCCGTTGCATCAGCTCTTCGTTCACCCGGGCCGCCCTCTAGTTCATGATTCATGGTTATCAACCCCCCTTCTCCGATATAACTATGCACGCGTTCAAGCACATTCGACATTTTCCCCCTCGAACATGCTATATCGTTTTCGGCCGCTGCCACACTCTGCTCTGCATCTGTGTGCGATTCAACTATTCGTACATTTATAATGACTTGCATTGTAGTCGACGCACGGGGGCGTGGAGTTTACATCACCTTCGGGAACATGCTGGTTAGGGACATTGAAAGTGAGCTGAAGTCACCAGATGAAATCGCCATTAGCGCATCGCCGAGGGCAACCTAGCCAAGCAAAGAGTCCTCGGGGACTCCTTGCGTCCTAAATCTTCCGCTGCCACCGAAGCTATGACTCGTAAGCGAGATGAAATCGCCGGTCAACATCATCACCGCCTGACAACGGACTTGGCGCAAGTATTACGGTGACTTAGAGAATTCGCGATCAATTACTCAATAACCAGGTCTCCAGCAGTCAAGGCGATTGATATACATGGCATTACGTGCTACAGTCTTCTGCCTAGCTAGAAAGATACATTTCGTTCTACAATGAGTGATTCATATGCTTACAATCCCTACCATAAGGAATTCACTTCTTGCGGGTGAAGCGTCTTTGGAGGAATCCTGGTTTCTTGACTGCGACCTCGTATAGGCTCTCGATCGGCTCGTCCAACATTGCTCGCGCTTCATCCGAGTCTGTGCTAGGGAGGGGCACAAAGTGTGGCTGGATGCCGATGAGACGCGAGGTAACCTCATCCCTGCACGCCCAGGCGGCTTTTTCGTCATCGCAGCCCCGTAGTACGACGATCATGGGACATGCCTGTCCTCCAACGATGTCACAGAACTTTTTTAGTGCGTCCACATCCGCGGGCGGGATGCAGTTATTAACCAGGGCAGAGGTGTAGAAGATGGCTAGTCCCGCGCCGCCGCCTCCAGCCTCCCCTAACGCCTTGGGTGTGATCGCGCCCAGGTCATGCTTGTCCAGCCGAAGAAATTCGTACTGCGTGTTGCGTATCTGGCGAACGCTTTTTGCCCAGGCAGTGGTAGTAGCTCCTGAAAAGAACTCGGTGGAGGACCCACAAACGACTACCTTGCGTACGGCCTTGGCGTTTCCCGGCTTAGCTGTAGACGGCGTCCTGTATAGGGTACCGTGAATCGAGGGCGAGACCCGCGACAGAACTGAGGGGTCGATTTTCAAAGGGGGACGTTTGGAATATTCAATGACGAGCCCGCGTAAAGAGGACCTTGAAGTTGAGCGCCGTTGCTGTATAACAGGATCTTCGACATCAAGTGTCGTCACGCACGCATGTGCACCGAACCGCATCCCATTCCGCTGCAGCGCTGCCTCGTTTTCAGTCCACCACGTCTCCATCTCGCCTGGTTGGTGCTCCAGACCAGTCACGACCAACGCAACAGGAACCTTCTTCTGACAGACCGTGACATAGAAGATGTCGTAGTTGCGTTTGAGCGCATGAGCGAGCCGCGTGCCACGGATACAATAGATGATGAGGTGGACGCCCCCTGAATATGCCAGCCCTTGGATCAACTTGCTCAGATTCTTTTCCGTTACGTTTGCCGGTACAGTCTCCTCCGATCCTTCATTAAATCCTGTAGTGTCCCAAAGGGCGCACGGTGTCCCGCCCAGCGTGATATTGTACCGTTTATGCTGGAAAGGCGTATCATTAGAGGCATGCGCGAGGTTCTGATCGGCGATGAAGTTGATGAGGGACGGTTTCCCGACGTCAGGTTCACCAATGATGACAATGTTCGAAGGAGAGGCATCCATGGCCTATGGAGAAAAAACGCTCAGCCGTGGACTGAAATGCAGTTGATTCCAAGTTTACCTTTTCTTGTTCTTCAGCGTCACGAATGAAGTCCTGCAGAACGAGTGCTCAATCACGGAATAGAATAGGTGCCATTGACTTTACCTCTTGTACGGTGCCTAATTTGGGCTTCCTGGGCTGACGCGAAGGACCTGGAAGTACTGAATCATTTTGAGGCGCGCTATCTGGAGCAATGGGTAATGGGCCGCTTCTGCTCCTACGCGAAATGTCGTCGCCAAGCTGCACCATCGACCGCCGGTTCTTAGAAATGTCTGGGGATCTGAGGAAGGCCTTGGGAGTGCCGTGCACCGGATCAGCGAAATGCTGTGGAACGAATGCTCAATTATGGAGTAGAATTGACCAAGAGTCGTTCAACCTTACCTCTTGTTGCACGACGGCTGATATGGGTCTCCTGGGTTGACGCAAGGTGTCCAATTTTTGCACAACACTTGGAGGGACGGATAACGGGCGATTTTGATTCTTACGCGGACCTTCATCATCGAGTGGCACCAACGAACGCCAGTTCTCAAGATTGTCTGGGGCATTGAGGGAGGCATTGGGAGTGCCGTGGACCGGATGAACGGAGTCCTATGGAACGAATGCTCAATCGTGAAATGGGACAGAATGGCATTCATCTCTACCTCCTCTCGTCGTCCGAGTCTCCTGGGTTGGCGCGAGGAATAGGAATGTGCCAAATCACTCTGCAAGCTATCTGGAGCGACAGATAATAGGTGATTTTCATTCTTACGCGGGCCATCATCATCAGGTTGCACTATCGAGTGCCGATTGTCAGGATCGCCTAGGGCATTGAGGGAAGGACTAGGAGTGTCGTAGACCGGATGAATGGAGTTCTGTGGAACGAATGCTCAATCACGGAATAGATGGAGCGTCGTTTAACTTTACCTCTTCTTCTCGTTCGACGACCAATCTGGCCCTCCTGGGCTGACGTGAGGAATCTGAATGTGCTAAACCGCCTTCCACAGCGTGCGGGGCGATCGACAATGGATGATATCTATTCTTGGGCAGAGTCTCATCATCGAGTTGGACTGTTGTCCCTGCGGCATTGAGGGAGGGATTGACAGAATCGTGTATCGGATGGACCAAGTCCTGTGAAACGAATGCTCAATCGCAGAATCCATAAAACATCATTCGGTGTTACCTCTTCTAGTGGTCCAGAGATTGCTTTGGGCCCCTTGGATTGGCGCGAGGAATCCGGGTGTGCTAGACCGATTCGCGCATCACCCGGGGTAGCAAGCAATGGTTCACCTCTGGCGTTCTTTCCCGGAATTTTATCACCTAGTTGCACTAAGTCCTGTGGAGCGACTCAATACTCGGTGACGGAATGGAATAGATTTTGAGTCAACTTTACCTCTTGTCGGTTTCCAGTTACCGGTTTGGGCTTCCTGGGTTGACGCAGGTCCAGACGCGCAGCCTGAGAAGTACCACCAGGGGATGTAAGAGCATTACGCGGTGGGACTAGACGAATACCCTGATCAGTAACCCGGGATTTGTACGTATCCGTTCGGTGCTGAAGCCATTTATTAGAACTGAGCAGGTGTGTGTGCTTTCAGGACCTACAAGCCTCTCACCGACGTCCTGCGAGTCCATCGTACTGCTCAGGTCGTTATTTGAGTACACAGGTTCGCAGCCTTCTCTTGAGGCTTGGCGATGTAGGGTGCGGCGATAAACCGTAAATTTCGTTGCAAAAGCGGGATGACAGGGCAATGCGAATTCCCTCAGCCAGCTTGCAGACACGTGTGGTCCAGGAACTGCCTATGATTTGACCACGAACGTCCGTTGTGGGTCACGGTGTGAAATGAATTCCCAAAGACCGTGTTGACACGAGGTAAGCGTGAACCATAAGTAGGATCCTCAGTTCGAAAGGCCAACATCGCATGCATCACAGCAACATCCTATTATGTAAAACCCTGAACCAGCCACACCCTGAACCGGGAAAGATTTGGTTCCCACTCTCGGCATCGTTTTCAAATTCCTGTAATAAGTATCTCTGTGATTGGGCAAGGTAATTGGGCGCAAGATGTCACGTATCGCGAAGAATCCCTCTGTTGAGATACGCGTGCCTTGTGCTGAGTAAGAAGCGGAACGCCTTATGTTCGTCGTTGCCAGTGACAGACCCCGGACGCAGAGGCGAATGTACGAACGGGGTGAGCTTACATTCCATACCAAAAATGAGGACCTATGCGCAGGCATCACTGGTCAGTTTAGTAGCCCGTTATCTTGGAGCGCGAGAAAGGTGAGTCAGTCGATGGAGTGAGCGTACTCCCCAGGTGCGAGGAATTACGTACCTAGATGGCAATGTCCGGGAACGAGCTAGTGCTTGGATGCGACGTCATCAAATGCATAGATACTAGCAACATAGATGAAGCGAAAGCGGATGGGGGTGCATGGTGAGGCGGCCGGTGTGTGTGTGTTGCAACCTATCTGCGGTTGAGGTGACTGACTCTGGTGACTCGGCGTTGTACGTGGGCCGATCGGGCTTCTCATCGACGTTTTTGTCGTGTCGATGTAGTTTACACTAGCGACGTGGTCCAGGATGTTCGATGGTGTAAACCGCTGCCAGCCACTTTCACAGACAATACTAAGTTGTTAGGCTGATACAGTATGGACATGACGATGCTAAGCGAGGATAAGAAATCGACCGATAAGATAGTTTGGACAACACGTATATACAAATATAACCCATTTCAGTCAGATATTTCAATGAGGTACGATATCTGCCACCAGATAATGTACTAGCTAGTAGTACGGCAATATGTTCTCCAGCGATCGTTGGCATACGCAATGCGACCTCATTCCTGAGAGCCCGAACAATTTCGTCGTCGCAGCCCCGCAGTACGACAATCATGGGACATGTTTGACCACCAGCAACGTCACAGAACCTCTCCAGTGCTTCGACGTCCGATGCATTTATCGCTATGAACCACAGCGGAGATGTAAAGGACAAGCAAGCCCGCACCGCCAATCTTCTTCGACATTCCGGGTGTAAGCGTATGTAGAGTATGCTTGGCCACCTCCGGCGTTACTTCCCGGAATTTTATTACTTAGTCGCACTAAGTCCTGCGAAGCGAATACTCAGTCACGGAATGGAGTAGATTTCAAGTAAACTTTACCTCTTGTCGGTGTCCAGTTACCACTTTGGGCTTCCTGAGTCGACACAGGGTCCAGACGCAAAGAAGTACTACCAGGGGATGTAAGAGCATTACGCAGTGGGACTGGATGAACACCCTGATCAGTGACCCAGGGTTTGTACATATCCGTTCGGCGCTGAAGCCGTTTATCAGAACTGAACAGGAATATGTGCTTTCAAGACTTACCTGCGACTCACCACCGTCCTTTATGATGGACGACTTTCCAACACCTGACTCACCAAAGGCGACGATATTCGGGGTATAGAGATCTACATCCTAGAGAAAGTACTCAGTGGTGAAGCGAAAACTATCAAACTTTACCTCTTTACGTTGTTCAGTGGGTGACTCGTCATTACCAGAGGACAGGCCCAAATGGGCAGGAGAGCTTGACCTGCTACCATGAGCTGCAAGATGTGGGATTTTGACTGCGCCCCGCTCAGAGTCTGACCAGTCATCTGTCGGATCCTGAAGCCGGGTTTCATGGCTGGAGGGTACGTGTGTACTTTCAAGATTTGCTACCTAAGAGCGTCATGCATTTGAGCCAAACAGCTAGGCAGATGGTCGTTCTGCTTACCAACCTGGCCCATGTGCTGAAATCGTCCATCGTAGGCAACAATGTTTCGTTGGATACTGGCTAGCGTAGACTGGGCAATGTTGGGTATCTGGGTGAGAATGCAGCCCCTGGGTCACGAGAAGACGAAATGACAAGAGGGTTTCGTGTCCGTCAGGAATAGCGTATTGGGAACTGGAAGGCGAACAGAAACCTCATAGAATGAGATTATAGCGTCCGCCACGAGGCTTACACGAGACACACCGCAAGTCCCATGATTCCAGCAAGCGCGCGTATAGACTGCATTTCGTGTGGAAGGGCTGTGAGTTCCACCG
The DNA here is from genome assembly GCA_038090315.1 of Xanthoconium stramineum. Lineage (NCBI taxonomy): Eukaryota > Fungi > Basidiomycota > Agaricomycetes > Boletales > Boletaceae > Xanthoconium > Xanthoconium stramineum. Next base: position 10,376 of record JBBPMO010000462.1, on the reverse strand, counting down.
ACAAGCGAATCTTCTTGCAGACACATGTAATTATTATTGATTTGAACTCTACGTCGGGACCCAGGAGGTAAACAAAGACAGAATCAAGTTTGAGTGGTTTGGAGAGTAGCGGAATGGTGTGAAATACCTCAGGGGGGGCACTAGCACGATGTTTGAGGAAATGGTGTGCTGAGTTCGTGCATTCCAAATTAGGCAATGAGCGTTTGTGCTGGCGCTAGCAACTGTACAACCGTTCCCATCGGCCTCATTACCTATTGATGCAACAGGTACAAGCTTATCGATCGATTGCTTCGGGTTGACGCTAAGCGCTGAGGGTCCTATGTAATCCCTCATGCAGAGGCCGCAAGGCCGCCGCACGTAAAAATAACCTGATACCACAATCTGAGAATCGGCACGCCAGTGGAAAGCGGGTGGATTGCTTGCCCATCGCTGAGTGCTTTGAGAATGCTCCTTGAAGGGTCTAACAAACTGGTATCGCATATTTCACAGTCGCGTTTCAAGAACGCTGTTAGTACTTTTTGTAATCTGGTATAAGTGGTCTCTGATATAGTTTTCAAGCTCCAGTGCAGCAGTGCCTTCATCAGGCTATGCACACATGCGGCCACCACCGTAAACTTGCCATCTCTGGAGTTGGCTGGATCGGGTTCGGTTGCGGTCGTAATAATTATAATAAAGGTTACCTGAATCAATGGCAAGCCAGCGCTCCCAAGTACACTCTTCATTCTTCTAGTCATTCTTTTGATCACCTAGTCCAACGAAGATCATTCCCCCTGCAAGATACAACAATAGCCAGACGGAATTACCCTTTGTACGGTTCCTTTTAGGCTGCGCAGGAGGGAAACATGAGCGCTCCATCTTACGACTTTGCGTGCAGTAGTGCCGGAAGGAAAGGTAAGCTGATCCATCGTTTACACCTTGCCTCAATCCCTAAGATTTGTTATGGTGTGGAAGTAGAAGGCCTTGCTTACCACGGCGCACAACCTGGTAGGTCTGTCAGTGGAATATCAAGTAACGTCACCGACCACTATCTCTTCCAGTACCCACCAAGCCCAAAAATATCATCCTGTTTGGGCAAACTGGCGTGGGCAAGAGCTCTGTGATCAACTTAATGGCCGGAGCTGAAGTCGCCGCTACTTCTTCAAAGCTAGAAGGCTGCACGCTACATTCGACAAAGTACACCTTTTTCCTTGGAGGAACACCATACCACATCTTTGACACTGTCGGGCTTGAAGAGCCAGAAATGGGTGTCAACACATTCTTGGGCGCTATCGAGAAAGCACATCAACTCATCGCGTCCCTCCACGATGCTGGCGGTGTCGATCTCCTCCTCTTCTGTATCCGAGCGGGAAGAATCACCGCCGCGATGCAGCGAACCTATCGTCTGTTTTTCGACATCATGTGTGGGGGTAAGGTACCCCTTGCGATTGTCGTCACGAACCTGGAACAGGAGGAAGTGATGGAGGACTGGTGGACCGAGAACGAAGTAGCGCTCCGGCAATACGGCATCCACTCTGTTGCGCATGCGTGCATCACTTCTATCGCGGAGCGTGTAACGATGCACGCAAAGAAACGTGCCGAATCGCAGGAGGTTCTTCGGAGAATGCTGCTTATGGTCCAGGGTACCATCCAGACGTCTTACACCCAGGATAAAAAGAAGTGGTTCGTTGCTGTCATTACGCTGCTCCGGTCGCTCGTTATGAAGAAGTCGGAGGCTCTCAGGAAGAGGGACCTGCTGAAGCGGCTCGAAGAAAAATGCAAACTTCCTCGTGATGACGCTCAAATGCTGGCGAAGATACTCGCTAGAAAGAATAGTTGACACGTACGTAGCGCAGCATAGCTCCGTGGCAGTCGTATGGATACCTTTGGCCTCGTATTCAAATTTCAAGTTGATACAACGATAGCCTTGTAACTTAGACCTTCTGAAGCACCCACAATGAATTCACTGCTCACTGACAGTGACCTCACCTCACGCAGGTCCAGACGCGCAGAAGCACTACTAGGGAATGTTAGAGCATTACGCAGTGGGGCTAGATGAACACCCTGATCAGTAACCCGGTATTTGTACGTATCTGTTCGGTGCTGAAGCCATTTATCACAGCTGAATAGGTACATGCGCTTTCAAGACCTACTTGCATCTCACTAGCGTCCTACGAGTCCATCGTGCTGCTCAGATCGTTATTTGAGTACACAGGACCGCAACCTTCCCTCAAGGCTTGCCAATGTAGGGCGCGGCGATAAACTGAATTTCGTTCCAGAGACGGGATGACAGGGCAATGTGAATTCCCTCAGCCAGCTTGCAGACACGTGTAGTCCAGGAACTGCATAGGACTTGACCGCGAACATCTGTTGTGGGTCATGGTGTGGCAACGTAAGGTGAATTCCCTAAGACTGAGCGCTGGCACGAGGCAAGTGCGAACCATAAGTAGGATGCTCAGTTCAAAGACCGATATCGCATGCATCACGGCAACATCCTGTTATGTACAACCCTGAACGAGCCGGACGCCCTGAAGGAAAAGATTTGGATCCCACTCTCGACATCGTTTTCAAGTTCCTGTGACAAGTATCTCTGTGATTGGGCAGGGGTCATTGGGCGCAAGATGTCACATATCGCGAAGAATCCCACCGCCGAGAGATACAGTACGCGTGCCTCGCGCTGCGTAAGAAGCGGAACGCCTTACGTCCGCTGTCAACCGACTTCGGACGCAGACGTGGATGTGGGAACAGGGGGTGAACCTATATTCCGGCGTACCAGCAGTGGGGACCTAAGCGCAGCATCGGTCGGTTTAGGCCGTTATCTCGGAGCGCGAGAATCGTTCAGAAAGGTGTGTCAGACGATGGGATGCGTACTCCAGGGCACATGTACGGTGCGCGAGCCTGGATGGGGGTGTCTGCGAGCTCGCACAGCTAGTGCTCGGTTGCAGACACGGTGTCGTCAAATGCGTAGATACTAGCAAAATAGATGGAAGCGGATGAGGGTGCCGGTGAGCATGTGTTGCAGCCTATTTACAGTCCGAGTCGAGGTGACTCAGCCTGGTGATTAGGCCGATAGAGTACAGACATGACGCTGCTATCCGAGAATAAGAAATCATCGATAGTCTGGACAACCTGCATATACAAATCTAACCCCTTTCAGTCAGACATTCGAATGAGGTACGATATACGATATCTTCCAACAATTAATGTGCTAGCTAGTAGTACAGCAATATGTTCTCCAGCGATCGTTGACAAATGCAATAGCTTAATATGAAACCGTGACGAACGAGAATAAGAACAAGGAAAGAGAAAAAAAGATCGGGTCGGGACAGGGAGAAATTTGAGTCGCTATTCTGGCCTACCTAACGCATGTGCGTAGTACGTTGCGCGATTCAGGGGTCACTTTCTAGGCGGCGGCGGCGGTTTTCTCAAGAGATTGCGGGTTTGAAACTTGACTTGTTCGATGTAGCGGGATTCGATCATCTCGTCCAAATTCAAGTTGGGGTGTGTGTCATCCCGACTGGGGAGGGTTACGAAGTCTGCCTTGATGTCGCTGCGACGCGACGCGATCTTATTCCTGAGAGCCTCAACAACTTCGTTGTCGCAGTCCCGTAGTACGACAATCATGGGACATGTTTGACCACCACCAGCGTCATAGAACGTCTCCAGTGCCTCGATGTCCGTCGAAGAGATGGGTTTATCGTTATTAACCACAGCGGAGACATAAAAGACGAGCAAGCCCACACCGCCAATTTTCTTCGACATTTCGGACGTAAGCGTATGTGGAGTGCGCTTGACCATCTTGATGAACACGTAACGCTCATTGCCTATCTGGCGTGCGCTGCCTGCTTGGTCAACGATGGTTCCTGGTAGAGAGTCGGTGGAGGAGCAACAAACGGCCACTTTTCGTATGGTTTTCGGGCCATTGGTAGGAGACGACCCTCGAAGAACGCTACGGAACGAGGGTAAGACTCGTGATAGAAATGACGCGTCTGTTTTCCAAGCCGGGAGCCCAGAATAGTGAACAACGAGCCTGCGCAAATGTTCCTGCGAAGTTGAGCGCCGTTGCCGTATGGATTCGTCCTCGACATCAAGTGTCGTTACGCATACATGGGCATCGAACCGCATTCCATGCCGCTGAAGCGCTGCCTCGTTTTCAGTCCACCATGTCTCCATCTCGCCCTCTTGATGCTCCAGGCCTGTGACAACCAACGCAACGGGAACCTTTTTCCGACAGACAGTGACGTAGAAAAGGTCGTAGTTGCGTTTGAGGGCCCTGGTAAGTCGAGTACTGCGGATACAGTAGATGATGAGGTGAATGCCCCCCGAACGTGCTAGCTGTTGCATCAGCTCTCTCAGACTGTTTTCCGCTTCTTTGGCAGGTACAGTCCCCTCGGATCCTTCGTCCAGTCCTGTAGTATCCCAGAGAGTACAGGATGTCTTGCCCAACGTAATGGGGTATCGATCGTGCCGAAAAGTACACCCAAGTGCACCATTGGAGGTACGCGCAAGCTCTTCATTGGCAATGAGGTTTATGACGGACGACTTTCCAACGCCTGATTCACCAAAGACGACGATATTCGGGCAATAGAGATCTACATCCTAAAGAAAACGCTTAGTGGTGAAACGAACAGCAGAGTATCAAGCTTTACCTCTTTTCGATGTCCAGTGGGTGACTCGTCATTACCAGAGGGCAGGTCCAAATGGGCAGGAGAGCTTTGCTTACTACCAGGAGCTGCAAGATGTAGGGTTTCGACTGTGCCCCGCTCAGAGACTGGCTTATCATCTGTCGAACCCCGAGGCTGGCTTTCATTGTTAGAGGGTACGTGTGTACTTGCAAAATTCGCTACCTATGAATGTAACACGCTTGAATTAAACAGTTAGGCAAAGGTCGTTCTACTTACCACCCTGAGCCATGCGCTGTCATCGCCCATCGTAAGAAAGACTGTTTCGTTGGATATTGACAGGTGTGGACCTAGCGGTGGGGTATCTGGTGACCCCTGGATGAGAATGTAGCCCCCGGGTCACGAGAAGACGAAACGATGAGAGCACTTGATGTCACCGTCAGAAATGGCGTATTGAGAACTGGAAGGCAAACAGAAACCTCGTAGAATGAGATTATAACGTCCGTCACGAGGCTTACATGAGACACACAGCAAATTGCATGATTTCAGCGAGCGCGCGTTACTATAATAGACTACATTTGGTGTGGCAGGGCTGTGAGTTCCATCGACGAGCGAATCTCCTTGCAGACACGTGTAATTATTATTTCTGCGTCGGGACCCGGGAGGTTAACAAAGAGAGAATCGAGTTTGAGTGGCTTTGGAGAGCGGCGGAATGATGTAAAATCCCTGAGGGCCTCGGCCCATGCTGTTTTGAAGGGTGCGTACAACGATGCATTCCAAATTAGGCAACGAGCGTTTGTATTGGCGCTGGCAGTCCATGATCCGTTGACCCCTGGACGCAATGTGTTGCAAGGAAGTTCATCCACTTGTACTGCTCAAGATCTCATCAAAGAAGTTGAAATCATCGATGTGGTGGAAATTGTCACCTGGGACGCGTCCTGAGATGTGGACGCAATGGTGAACGGCTGCCGACATCGCTGGTTATTCCCTCACATCGCTCTAATGCCACATTCACGCATTCATTTCGATGTATAGGATCCGAGCTTACCGCCACTGTCTGACTCACCTGTCGCGCCTTCTAAGCCTCGTGATTTGTGGCAGGCTCGGCGCCCATTTCCTCTCCCCGTTGTATGGAGTCATACAACACACAGCAAGAATCTCTAGTAGGTATGCCAATGTTGTGCCCGACGTGGTGTCATGTCTGTGTGGCCTTGTCGACCACTTTCGAGGATTTGTACAACCGTTCCCATCAGCCCCATTACCTAATGATGCAACACGTTCAAGCTTATCGATCGATTGCTTCAGGTTGACGCTGAGCGCTGAGTGACCTTAATGCAATCCCTGAAAGGTCTTTGCACATGCAGAGGCCGCAAGGCCGCCGCGCGTAAAAATAGCCTGATACCATAATCCGAGAATCGGCATGCCCGTGGAAAGCGGGTGGATTGCTTTCCCCATTGTTGAGCGCTTTGAGAATGTTCAAGGTCCGACATACCGGCCCAAGTAAGTGGTCCCTGACGCAGGGTTTTCAAGCTCCAGTGCAGCAGTGCCTCCGTCAGGCTATGCGCACATGCGGCCACAACCGTAAACCTGCCATCTCGGGGGTTCAATGGCTGGATCGGGTCCGGTTGTGGTCGTAATAAATATAATAAAGGTTTCTTGAATGTACGGTAAGCCAACGCTCCCAAGTGCATTCTTCATTCTTCTAGTTATTCTTTTGATCACCTAGTCCAACACCGAGAAGATCATCCCCGCTGCAAGATACAACAATGCCCAGGAGGAATAACCCTTTGCACGGTTCCTTTCCGGCTGTGCAGGAGGAAAACACGAACGCTCCACCTTCATACAGTACTGCTGGAAGGAAAGGTAAGCTGATCTAACGTTCACACCTTCGCCTCAATCCCTAAAATTTGTTATGGTGTGGCAGTGGACAATACAGAAGGCCTTGCTTACCACGGCGCACAACCTGGTAGGTCTGTCAGCGGAATATCAAGTAACGTCACCGACCGCCACCTCTTCCAGTACCCACCAAGCCCCAGAATATCGTCCTGTTTGGACAAACTGGCGTGGGCAAGAGCTCCGTGATCAACTTAATGGCCGGAGCTGAAGTCGCCGCTACTTCTTCAAAGCTAGAAGGCTGCACGCTACATGCGAAGGAGTACAACTTTTCCCTTGAAGGAACGTCATACCACATCTTTGACACCGTCGGGCTCGAAGAGTCAGAAATGGGTGTCAATACATTCTTTGGCGCCATTGAGAAGGCACATCGGCTCGTTGCGTCTCTCCACGACGCTGGCGGCGTTGATCTCCTCCTCTTCTGTATCCGAGGTGGAAGAATCTCCGTCGCAACGCAACGAACCTATCGTCTGTTTTTCGACATCATGTGTGGGGGTAAGGTACCCCTTGCGATTGTCGTCACCAACCTGGAACAGGAGGACGTGATGGAGGACTGGTGGACCGAGAACGAAGCAGCGCTCCGGCAATACGGCATCCACTCTGTCGCGCATGCGTGCATTACTTCCATCCCGCAGCGTGTAGCGATGTACGCAAAGAAACGCGCCGAATCGCGCGAGGCTCTTCGGAGAATGCTGCTTATGGTCCAGGGTACCCTCCAGACTCCTTACACTCAGGATAAAAAGAAGTGGTTCGTCGCTGTCGTTAAGCCGCTCCGGTCGTTTGTGGTGAAAAATTCGGAGGCTATCAGGAAGAGGGACCTGGGGAAACGGCTTGAAGAAGAATGCAAACTTTCTCGTAACGACGCTCAAAGGTTGGCGAAGACGCTCGCTAGAAAGCATAGTTGACACGTACGTAGCACAGCATAGTTCCATGGCAGTTGTATAGATATCTTTAGCCCCTTATTCAAGTTTCCAATTGATAGTATAACTTAGGCCTCATGAAGCACTTTTACTACATAATCCCACAATGAATGCAGTTGAACCGCTCTTCGGATGTCGCTACGGTCGGGCACAGGCCGAGGAGAGAGGAGAGAGGGGAGAGGGGAGCGGAGGGAGTGAGGATGGGGAAGAGCGCTTCGCGTTATTCGGCCCTAAACGACTGCGTGAGCCCGTCTGGAGGCGCGAGCTACGGGGCGGGTGGGAAGCCTCGCAGCAAGTGCCTGAGGGGTGACGTGTAGCTGCGCTTGAGGCCCAATGAGGAGAGAATTGCGAGGCGCCGAAAACGTTGAGGCTGAATGTGGTGGGTGGGCGCGACGAAAAGGAGGGCGAGCGGTTGAGCGAGCGCGACTGGACGAGTGAGGAGGTAACGGCGCGGAACAAAGCCGACACTGCCCTGCTTACCTACGTTCGTCCAAAGAGCGTTGAAAACGTCCACTTCTCATAGTTCAGTTTCCTCCCCGATGATCTATCCTACTAGAACTGATTTGTGGATGCAATTGGACCTTAACATTCCTGAGCACGACCGCGACTTCCAATACATTCGCCACGACACGTTTCGCCCTTTCCGTTAATCCGGGTCTGACACTCTGTTCCTCGTCCCTCCTCAATGTGCGTGTTCTCCTTCTCCCGCGTCTTGTTTACTGAGGACTAAGTTTGCGACCGCCTTTTCTCATCATAGATGTACTCATCAGCTTCCATTAGAGTCATCCACAATGTGTCGTCGTCCTGCACTTGTATCATCCGGGACAGCACCGGCACGTCTCGTCCCCAGCTTGTGCCCTTGTCGCGACCTCGTTGATGACCGTGAGCATCGTTGAAGCTTGCTGTCCGTGTGTTTACACACTACAAGATGTCACCATGTCTTTCAAACCCACAGTAAAGTATAGACAGAGATTGGGTTAGTGGCATATACATGTTTGTAAGTAACCAAAACTTCGATTGTCGGATATTACCACAACTCAGGTAGGGCGTTTGGTGATTATCGCTGCCAATCTCTGCGCCTCTGCACGCGGAAACCCACAACGTGCTTCGAGCCTCTTCGATATGTCTTTCCCCCTGAAGGACAACTTATTCGCTAAAAATGACCAGAGCTTCTCGATGAACGTGGTGATCCACTTTAATGCTGCCTGCACGTAAGATGTGTTGGGGCTACTTAGGGCCTCACGAAACAGTTCCCGGAGAGTGTTCCGAGACTGAACCCGTTTCTCCTCGTACAACGTCACATGTGCTGGGAGGGCGGTGATGCAAGCGTGGGCGACAGAGCGGATGTCGTATCGTCGGAACGTCTCTTTATTTCTGGCCCACCAATTCTCCATGACGTCCTCCTGTTCCAGATGCGTGACAATGATTGCGAGCGGTACCTGCTTGTCGCACAAAAATTCGAAAAACAGACGATAGTTCCGCTGCATCGTATTCGTGAGTCTCCCCCCTCTGACGCAAAAGAGGAGGAGATCGATGCCTCCGTTGTTGTGGAGGGTCGTAATGAGCTGATGCGCCTTCTCTATGGCACCGAGGAACGTGTTGACGCCCATTTCTGGCTCTTCGAGCCCGACGGTGTCGAAGATGCGCAATGACATCTCTGGATCCGGAAGAGTAAAGGAGTACTCCGTCGCTTCCAGCGTGCAACCCTCTGTATCTGCAGAGACTGCCGCGACCTCACGGCCAGCCATGAGATTGATCACCGAGCTCTTCCCGACACCTGTTTCACCGAACAGAATTATATTTTTGGGCTTGGTGTCAAGCGATGCGGATGCTGATAGGCAGGGCTGTGATTAGCAGCATAGCGTGGTGGATCGCTGAGACCTACAACTCGGTGTCTGGCCTGGGTTGTAAATGAAAAGACTTGAAGCAGAAGCGGAGTCCTGTATTGTTTCTTTCTCCATTGGTAACCCAGTGCCACGATCTCGAGGACCATTAGACATTGGGGGGGAAGAGCAGACAACTCAATAAACTTACCAGCCATGGCTTTGGATTAATTGTCTGATATCTTGAATGCGTACCACAGAAGTTAGGATACGATTCCTTGTGAACTGAACAGAAGTGACGCTCAGAATCAGGAAAGATAGCAACGACTCGAAACTCAATAGCCTACCAAGCAATTCCTCGACAAACTGGCGAGCTCAAAGGCAGACAAGAAAGTCGTGGACTCCGGGTTCTGGAAGGCCGATCCAATTTATACTGCTATCCACCGCCGTAATGTGTACACTGCGCGGGTGTACTTGCGTGAGCTTCAACTATTGGAGAGTGACTTGTGAAGTTGGGGGGCTTGCTGTGCGTGCATCCAGGGGGACATGAGGCATTTGGCGAACGCAATCCTGCCGTCGATGGCGCCATCTGCATGCTGACACCATCAGGAAGCTATCAGGAAAGGGGGAAAGCTCATCAAAAACGTGCATAAGTTCACATGAAGAAAGTTCTTACTAGTACTTACAGCACGACGACGTCGCATTTAATCTACGCCTCTGATGTGACACGGCGCGTTTCCATTACGAAGGAAACGAACGAATCAGAATGATTAATGACCTCGCCGATTCAGTGAGGATGCCACAAGGCGTTTGGTGTTTTTCTATGAAAATATGCATTTCAAAAGAGTCTTGAAGAGTGCTGCCGTCACTCTGAATTGATGAAGTCACAACCAGGTCTAGAATAGGGACTCCATATATCGCCATTTCAGTCAAATGGTATGGAAGCACGTATAAATTAACGCTCTCCACCATCCGCCAGCGGCTATAGGCAACTCGGAGACTTGTTCTCTAAGTCGTCACGTTTAAGCTTCATAATCTTCATGTTGACCTTGGCCTGTCTCCGACGTGCGTGCGGTCTGCTAGTATAAGTCGTCCATGGAGAACGTATTTAGACAACCTGCGCCACCCAAAGTTAGGTCTAA
>JBBPMO010000461.1:0-23816 GCA_038090315.1 Xanthoconium stramineum | reverse complement strand
CCCATGACCAACTCCCTCCCCATTGCCCCTATGACCACACCATCGACCTTCGCCCTGACTTCACCCCCAAGATCACCAAAGTCTATTCTCTCAACCCAACAGAGATGGAAACATGCAAATCCTTTGCTGAAGAACACCTTAAAACAGGACGGATTGTACCCTTGAAATCCCCCCAAGCCTCTCCTTTCTTCTTCATCCCCAAGAAGGATGGAACCCTATGTCCCTGCCAAGACTATCGCTACCTGAACTCCCACACCATCCAAAATGCCTATCCTCTCCCCCTGATCCCCAAACTCATCAATGACATGAAAGAATCCACCCTGTTCACCAAATTCGACATTCGTTGGGGATATAACAACATTCGCATCCAAGAGGAAGATCAATGGAAGGCCGCTTTCATCACCCCCATAGGACTCTTCGAACCCACCATCATGTTCTTTGGGTTCTGCAACACTCCCCCCACCTTCCAAGCTTTCATGAACCATATCTTCGCGGATATGCTTCCGGAGAAGTGGCTTAAGATCTACATGGACAACATGGGAATCCACACCAAGGATGACGTAGCTCTCCACCATGAGCACACCTGACGTGTGCTCCAACGACTCAGAGAGCATGGACTGTCACTCAAACTGTCCAAATGTGTATTTGATGCCCCTCGCATGGAATTCTTAGGCATGATCATTGGTCAAGGAGAAATCAAGATGGATGGGAAGAAGCTGGAAGCCATAGAGAAATGGAAACCCCCTACCTCAGTCAAAGGGATCTGGTCATTCACCGGATTTGCAAACTTTTACAGGAAGTTCATCCCAGACTTCTCTAACATTGTTGCCCCCCTTAATCTGCTCACTCGCAAAGGGGAACCCTGGGTCTGGACCCAACTCCAGCAATGCACCTTTGAATGTCTCAAACACATCTTTTCCTCTGCCCCCATCCTACAAATCCCTGACGTGACCCACCCCTTCTCCATCATGACTGACACCTCCTTGTTAGCCACAGGAGCGGTACTCATGCAGGCAGACGAAAACTCTGACCTACACCCATGCGCTTATTTCTCCCACACCTTCTCCTCTGCCCAATGCAACTATGACATCTACAACCATGAACTCCTCACAGTCATCTTAGCATTGGAGGAATGGTGCCAATATTTACAAGGAACTGCGCATTCCATCACTATCATCACCGACCACAAGAACCTCTCCTACATCAAGGATCCCCGAAAATTGTCCAGACGACAGGCTAGATGGTCGCTATTCCTACAGGACTTTGACCTACAATGGCAGGTCACCCCTGGAACCAAAATGGCCCCAGCAGATGCATTATCCAGACGTGACCATGTAGACACCACCCACGACAACCAGGAAGCATCCATATGCCCAGAACCGGTCATCGTCCAAGCATTAGACCTTGCCCTAGCCTGGAAAATTCGGTCCTCCACCGAATCTGACCCACTTGTACTGCAAGCCTTGGAAAGCTTGAAAGTGGGTTCCCCCCTGTTCCCTCGCTCGTCCATGGATGACTGGCACATGACCAATGGCCACCTATACTTCAAAGGTCGCATGTATATTCCCCCACATGAGCGGCAGGCCATTGTCCGGTCTATACATGATTCCCCCACCACAGGACATGCGGGACATTTCCGAACCAAAGCCCTACTAGAAAGAGACTTCTGGTGGCCAGGCCTCTCCTCATTTGTCAATGCCTTCATATCTGGTTGCACCATATGTCAACAAAACAAAGTTAACCATCATCCCACTCGTCCTCCGCTTGCCCCCATTCCCTTGTCCTCCGCTCTGCCTTTCAAACAACTATCTGTTGACCTTGTCACCAACCTCCCTCCTTTGAATGGACATGACTCATTGATGGTCGTGGTCGACCACGGCCTTATGAAGGGGGTAATTCTCATTCCCTGTTCAAAAACCATAGATGTGGCCAGAGTAGCCAAACATTTTCTTCACCATGTATTTAAACACTTCGGCCTCCATGACTCTCTGATATCCGACAGAGGCCCACAGTTCGCATCCACCTTTGCCAGAGAACTAGCACAACTCCTCCATTATGATGTCAAACTCTCCACTGCATATCACCCTCAAATGGATGGGCAAACAGAATGAACCAATCAAGAGGTTGAAACATATCTTCGCATCTTCTGCGCCAACAACCCTCGGAAATGGATGGACCTCCTTCCCACCACTGAGTTTCATCATAACTCCGTCCCTCATAGCTCCACTAAAGTTTCACCCTTCTCCTTGTTACATGGATATAAGCCCAGAGTGTATCCACCCCTGGGAAAGACCTTCCTTCCAGCCCTGGAAAACTGTTTAACAGTCCTGGAAGAGGCCTGAAAAGAAGCCTTGGCCACACATGAAACTGCCCATCAGATCATGAAAGAATGAAACACCTGGAACTTCTCCCCTTGGAAAGTTGGAAAAATAAGGTGTGGTTGGAAGCAACAAACCTCCATCTCAACTCTCCCTCCAGGAAGCTCGCTCCCAAATGACAGGGACCCTTTGAAATATCTTAAGTGCTTTCCCCCCTCATCTACCATCTCCGCCTACCACCCACCTGGAAAATACATGATGTCTTCCATGCCTCCCTTCTTTCTTCCTACAAGGGAATCAAAGCACATGGTCTGAACTTCTTGAAACCACCACCTGACCTAATTGGTGCTGAGGAAGAATACAAAGTTGAACAGATCATCTCACACCGAGGTTCCATGGGACGTCGCAAGTACCTAACCGCATGGAAAGGATACTCTTTGTCAGACAATACCTGGGAACCTGAATCTAACCTCTGACATGCACCGGAAATACTCGGAGCTTATAAACGGACCCACCAGCTCAACTACTTAACCACAACACCATGCCCTTCATTCGACCACACAACAACGCCCTCCCTATCCAGTGGTGTGATATCCCTTGGAAACTGGGCCTTACCAAATATCAGCTCAAGTTCCTCCGCCTCTGCAACCTTGACCTTGATCACACCAAAACCCACGCTTGCTTCTGCAAGGAATCCAGCTGCCCCATCCACAACTAGGACTGCAGGACAAGGAGTCTCTTCGTGAGTACCCCCTTGTAGATGCACCTGGCCATTGTTACACCATACCCGGAATCATCCAATCCCATCCCAGCCACCATCATTTCCCTTGGAATCTATATGTACCTTCACCATCGCTCCACCAATCCCTCTCCTACCCCATATCCTACCTCCTGACCTCTCCCACTTATAAACCTTCCCACACACCCCTGCCCCACCTTCAGCCCATCTGAATCGCTCTCCTCTCCACATCTCGGGTTTACACCCTCTACACTCTCGTCATTGCCACCCCTGCCATCCTCATCGCTGTCGAAGGACTCCCCAGTTACCAAACTGATGTCACCTGTCAACTTCTCATCCAGCTCCTCCACCACATTGCACTCGCACAGATCCAGCACTTCAGAGCCTGCCCGGACGACTTACCTAACATCTTTGGCCTCCCACTTTGCACTACCCTCTCCCTCCTGCCTGGACCTGTCCTCAAATTGCTGCACACCCACTCCTTCTACCACTACTTGGAGGAGCTCCCAGTCGACGTCCTCTACCCTGCATTCTGCCAAGTCTACCTCACCCTCACTCAAGCCAAACAACGACACTACCATGGACAAACTGGGATTGTTCCACAGACCACAGACTCCCCCTCCCCCGTTCCCTTGGCCCTTTGAATCTCCTCCCGTCCTATGCCTCCTGCATCCCCCACCATAGACGACCAAGATGTCATCCGGATCTGTGGAAGATGTGATGCCCCGGGGCATGTGGTCGATAACTGCCCAGTCAATCCACTTACCCAGCCAGATGTTCGCTACACTTATGGAGGAGCTTACTCTGACAACGACGACCTCAACACCCTTGTGGATGACAACTAGGAGGATGGTATGTATTGAGCCTGGGGCTTGAGTGTACAAAGGGGGTAATGTTACAATTTTCTTCCTTTCTCATGTGTTCTTCCTCATCTCTGTAGTATGATACCCTTACTTCCGCTTTGCTCCTTTGCATGAGGAGACCCACCACTACTTACTTGACTTTCTGTCATACTCCTCCTCTTTTACCATTCCTCTCTAGTTTTCTATCTTATCACAGGACTGTCTCTCTCCCTGATTATCTCTCTCACGGTAGCCACGTTTCCCCAACCTTCCACCAAGTTCTATGACCTTCCACTTAGATAATCCGTAGTACTTAAATACCTGCCCAGCCTGTATCTCTCTCTTCATTCTTGTTCTACACAATCACAGCATCAGTCTTACGAATCTGCAATCCATCTGATTGTGACCTTGTCCCCTCATTTCTCATTCATAATCTTAGCCTTGCTTTGAGGACGCAGTGTCTCTTTGTGAGTACCTCCCTCAGAGTAAGTATCATTGACCTTGACGTAAGTCTGTCAACTCGCGTAACACAGTGTGGCATACCTGAGTGGCGGAATGGGTTTCTCTGCATTGACAGCTTGCCATTCAACCTGTTTCAAAAACTGGGCTGGCACAGCAAAGGGTTTTATCACTGCAAATCCCGATACTTGCTCTCCTCACAGGTATGTTTCTGTTGCATCATTCATACCAGCAGCTAACTGTTCAAATAGGTCGTTATTTTGCCCCACAATCTCCACATCATTGACTACGTTATTGGTGTACCCGGGAGTCTGCACGACTCCAACTCGTTTGCGCATTCACATCTCGCAAAGCACCCGCACACATTTTTAGGAGCAGGTGAATGGGTTTGGGCTGACTCAGCTTACCCTTGTCAGCCATGGTGTATTCCACCGTTCAAATGACCAACCACTGGTGTTTTATCACCTGAGAGGCAAGCTTTTCATCAATGCCTTTCATTGGTAAGTATTTAGCCAGTGAAAAAAAAATTGCTGATACAACATTTGATAGGTCTGTGTACGATTGGAACACTTCTTTGGCTCGTTGAAAGGACGGTTCCAATCTCTGCAAGAGCTACGAGTTCAGATCCAAAGCCAGACTGACCTGAAATATATGAATATGTGGGTACATTGCTGACTGATACTTTACAACATGATCTTGGAGATCGAGGAGGAGCTAGGGCTGAAACCATCAATGGAGGAGTACTGCGAGGAAGTGGTAGAAAGGGGGGAGGTGGATGATGACGAGATCACAGCAGATGATGAGTCTCAGGCACACCAGGTCAACTCTTTCACAATCGTTTGATGGACATTTTGTATCATTGCTGGCATGAATGATACTGTCATATTCGTACCATGGAATACACGATGTGAGTCATAACAGCTACACTGAAAACAACAGGGTACAATGATGGTGGATGAAAAAGAAAGAATGGTAAGGTAATGACAAGTAAAAAAAGAACCATATGGCAAAAGGAAGACCATGGTCATTCTGCACCTTTGAGAGCATCCTCCAGCTCATCGTCCAAGTCGGCTTGCATTTCAGGTTCAAGTCCAGAAGCCCAGCCTTGAGTAGAGTGCAGAGCCACCATCATGGTGAGTCGTACACGTTGGAGCTTCATCTCCTGGGCAGTGATCAACTCCTCATGAGTCTGCTGAGAGATCATGAGATGGAGGTCATGCTCACGTTGGTCTCGACCCTCCCATGCCTTGAGTTCCCTTGCTGTAACAATGGTGCTGTACTTGAGCTGCTTGCTCTCGTCTTGATTATTGAAGCCTTCCCGAATGACATCAATGAGATGGTTGTTCTTATCTCCAATGATATTGGAAGCGCATTCAGTGGCATCACGAGGGTGTTTATGGGATGAAGATGAAGTAAGGCCAATGGAAGGGATGCGCAATGAGGATGATACCACACTTGCAGGAGGGTGGATAGGAGTGAGGCTGGTGGAAGAGATACACGATATGGATGATGCCACACTTGCAGGAGGGCACATAGACAAAGTCGGATTATGGTCAGATAGTGCCCACTCTTTGCCTTTTGCCGATGAGCTGGTTACCTTTTGAGCATGTGTAGAGAATGTGCTGATCACGTTCTCGATCTCAAGATCGTTACCGGGGCCAGGTGGCAGCAGCTGGGACGGTGAGTGCTGGGCGGCAGATGAGTCAAGAGCGTTGACTGATAATTCCTGGCTGTTGACTTGACCTTGGGTGACCTCTCCTTCAACATTGGCTGCATCCCCCAGTAAGCGTCATTGGGCTGATCCTTCTGCCTGCCATGCAGGGTCTTCCACTTCCACCACCACCTCCTCCTCCCCACCTTCAACCCAGTCGTTGTTCCCTGGGGCATTTGACCACTTAGACTTGGCAAAGAGCTCTTCTGCTTCAGCAGCAAAGTCTTGGCCAGGATTGGCAGTACTAAATGTTAGATTGAATGCGGGGTTGTCCTTCCACCATCCATGCAGGTCCTCTCACCAAGGGAAAGTAGGTTGAAGTTGTTCTTAGTTAGCTATGCATCAGATGTACAGTAAGGGGGAAAGTGGAACTCATACCGAAGAGATTTTGCTTATTCAGGTCTTCTAACATTTGTTCGACTGTTACGCCCACACCCGAGAACCTGAGCTCCTTGTTGAACGTGTTGTATTTGGTCTTTAGCCTGAATATACTAATCAGACATGGTACATGATACCACTCTCAGTTTAGAGAAATAAGACTAACTCACTTTGCAAATCGACCTTTGATTGTCTTGACAAATGGTAGGGGATCTGTCTGATGCAAAGCCACCCACAGTGCAACGATCTCGACCAGGCTGCTGACAAACACAAATCTGAGGCATTTGTATTTCCATCTGACCATTCAATTTCCACACGTACACAAGGCCCACCCCAAGGTTTGTGTTCTTGGCTATGCATTCTAGGGGCTTGGAACCTTAAAAGTCAGGTATGATGAAGTTATATATGGCAGCATCACAGCATTCACAGCAATGGCGATGATCACCAAGTTGGGCTAACACCTGGTCATTTCTGTTATGGTCAGCTACTTAGATGGTTGCACTTTCTTGATATGCATGTCGCACTCCCACCTTTTTCCTTTAGGACTTACCTCATACACGGAGGACTGCTACACCTTCACCCTTGGTCCCCATTCCTTTTCCCTTGTGCCTGTCCCAGAAGGCAACCCTACCCCTGTTCTGCTCCTCCTCTTCACTTCCTGAGTGGGGTAGGGCTTCTCTGATTGATCATTACTATGTTCACCACTTACTCGCTCAACTCGTGTGGACAGCTTCCTCTCCTCTAGATAGTTCTCTCATACTATCTCGTGCAGAGAGATACAATCGTACTTTGCTTGAGAAGGCAAATGCAATGAGACACCATGCTTGTATGCCTCACATATTCTGGCAAGATGCAGTTCAAACTGCATTGCATATCTACAATCATCAACCTATGCATAGACTTCATTGGAAGACTCCAATTGAAATGTTCCAAGGTGATAAACCACACATTTCTTACTTTAAAATATTTGGTACTTGTGCATACGTTCACATCCCTTCTGACACGAGAGAAGACAAGTTATCACCTCGAGCAGAACAGATGATCTTTATAGGCTATCCACCTAACTCAAAAGCTTACTATTTTTGGAGTCAAGATCGTCGACGAGTTTATGAGTCAACTACTGCTGTATTTGATGAAAGAATATTTCCATATGGTTCCAAGAAGAATCAAGATGTACCTCAACCAATTCCTGAAAATATTGAACCTCACATCAATCCTTCTTATGATGAACAACCATCCACAAAGAGAAACCTTCTGGACATGTAGTGTTTGAAAGTGCAGTCCTAGGACTGGCAAAAGACTGCAACCGAACTGGACTAAGACCAAACAAGACCAAGACCAAAAAAGACCGTTTGTTGGTCTTTTGCAGTCTTGGTCTTGGTCTTTTCATTTTGGAGAAATCAAAAAGACTGAAAAAAACCAGTTTAAACCAGTCTTTTTTAGGACCGATTATGTACATATCAACTACCATATTGGGACTATTTTTGGTTATTTTATCATATTTTTTTGGAATTTATTCATGTAGATTCAGTTTGACAAGAGAATATTCAACATGTCACCTGGAAATGTGTATATCTCAGTCATTTCTGGGCCAAATCACATGATCGAACGCTCTAAATGTAGCCAAGGGTCGGTACTATAACCTCCCTCACGACCCCTAAGTCTGATTATGATGCCATCACCCATATAAAGACCAATCTTTGAAAGACCGGTTTAGACCGTCCTAAGACTGAAAAAAGACCATTTAGGACCGGTTTTGATCAGTCCAGTCCGGTTTTGGATGTCCCCCTTCCATTTTAGGTCCGGTCTAGGTCCGGTCTTTCCTAAAATAGCAAAAAAACCGGACTAGACCGGACTTTCAAACACTAGGTGTTCCAGACTTTGTACCTTTATGTTACATTCCCTACATCAAGAAAAAGCTCCCACCATTATCATTACTAAATTATGCATAATGATGTATGAAGTATGCATAGCAGTCCTAATAACACATATCTATGGCTAATTTGTGGGTCCAGTTACTTTTGAGTAGTTGTAAGAGTAGTTGATTAGGAATGTCTATGTTATTGTCATGTACATAGCTATTCTGATTGACAAATGGATTAACCAAAAATGAAGATGCATGGTCAAGGACATTACTACTTTTCCATTCCTGAGGAACTGCTGGTCCAAAGTTTGGAAAAAGATGACAACTGTGGCAAATCTTCTCAACATCAATCACACTTGCAAGGCATTGTTCATGTTGAACTGAGCAAGAAACATAGTATAGTTGTATATTTGGGTCCATTTGTCTAAATGGTGTGAACCATTCAATCAATGTAGGCAAGATAATTGGGCTGCTTAGCCATTGACAGAAGCAGTGCAGCCACATCTTTTTTGCAGATTTGAAACACAGCACGAAGTTGTGCAACCTGATAATCTAGTACTAATGTTAGTATTGTTTGTGCTTGAATTGAGTGGAAGAAGTAGCTTACTATGTGCCCCAATCAATGGTGAGCTTCATCACCATAAACCAAGACAATGTCAAATTGACCAGGTACTGTCTGGCCATGTTTGCCCTTTGATGCTGGCTTGACATAAGCAATGTCTATGGAACTTGACTTTACTGGAGATGATAGGTCTTCAACTGTGAATTTGATTTTATGAAAGACATGAACTGACAAAAAGTAGAAATAGATTCTTGCTGACTATCTCTCTACTTTGAGACTGGATAGAGAAGGGTCATGGCATGTGACAATGTATTGAGCAAGTGTGTCTTGAAAGAATGTTGCACCATAGTCAGTTACTAGTGAGCTGAATGAGACAGCCTTCACAGATGGGATTTTTGTGATACAAAAATGGGATTCTGGGGTGCAAGGCTGACTGTCATGAGTTGATATTGATTTGGATGAGGGACAACTGGCTAATATCCAAGTGATGTATGCTTCATGTCATTGGACTTTCTCCTTCTGTTCTAACCAGAGTGTCATCTATGGGAGTTCATCCTTGTGATTTGTTGCACAATAAGCATCCTTTGTGAAGTTAATGTGGAGCTGTTCTGAATATTGGATATCATAGTTGTCTGTTGTGCTGAAGAGCTTAATTGAGTCAATGTAGTGGTTCAGTGAGTGAAGTTTTGGGAGTTTGAAATGTGATCAAACTCCAAGATCTACAAAGATGGCTTTGTTGTTATGAAATCACTTCAGAGCATTTTAGAGAAGTGTCAACACTGATGTTGTATGCATGGGATATTGTGCCAAGTACAGGAAATCAAGTAGTGCCCAAACTGTGTGAGTGAGGCATTGTGATGTGAAACCATTCCAAAGTGGGATTCTGAATATCAACCCAGGTAGGTTTCAGCAAATATCAGCATGCTCCTTGCCACTGACCTGATAGAGTTTTGAAATTCCATTGACAAAGAGATGAACACCATGATTGGGAGGGAGCCAACAACACCATGCATCCAGCTCAGCAGAACCATAGATTGTCTTGATCCAAGCAATAAGGTGCTTTATTACACCTTGATATAGTTGGTAGAGGATGTTGGGTGTAATTGAGAGGTAGATGTTGACATAAGGTAAGTCCTGCCAGAAGGGATGGAAAACAGGCTTGATACCTGCTTCCTGACAGGCATGTGCAAATGCAAGGGGTCCATTATCCAACTCACCCAGTGTGGAAAGAATGGAATCAAGGTCACAAAGGGGACTAGGATCCTTAGACTCACCAATCTCATCCTGGTTGATGATACACTTTGGGCAATTACCAATCTTGCAACAGCAAATAAGGACCTGTTCAGGATAGTTGCCAATGAATGCTGCAAGGATTGGGTGAGCCCTCCACACAACTCCATCACCACTTGTCATTGGCATTCCATCCACCCCTGCAGTTTTCAATGGATCAAGGACACAGCTCATGCAAGCATGGAAAAGGTTGGAAAGCATCCTTTGACATGCTGCCTAATTTGTAATGTGTTCAAGATGAGTCACAAGTAGGTAAGCAAGCAATATCTGCCCTTGACAGGAGGGCTTTCTTCTTATATTCTTTGGTAGGTTGCTGATGGTCATGTATACAGGGTAGGCACACTTGTTTTGGAATAGTGTAAGTTGGGTTTTGTTGGATGAGATGATGATAGGAGTGATAGTTGCACCAGATTTCATTGACTCAATTTTTTTCTATAGTGATTAATTGAATCAATATCACAATTATCATGGTTGTGATAAGCAAATTGTACCTGTGTCTCCCACCACCATGTTCCTGTGTTCATATCCAAGTAGGCATTTTCCTACCTTGTTGAATCTGTGAAGTGGTGCTCTGGGTGAATTAGAAGGTGTGGTGCAAACTTGTGACCTCCAAAGAGTGACCTGATGCATTCTAAGATGTTGCAGATGTATACATCAAAAGCTTTTCCAATGACAACAATCTCCTTGTGCTGGAATTGAGGTCATGTGTGGGGAATCTTGTCATTAGTAATTTTATTGAGCTCATGTGCATTGGTATATGAAAGACCAAGATGGCTTGTGAGCTAAGTTTGATGAACAAGGTTTGTCATCAATTAGTGTATACTGATATGGAATTTGTCACCAGACTTATACCATTGATACCAAAAAGTTCTAATATTGTTGTTGATCCTGATCCATGCACTTTTGCCCAGTGAGCCACCTCCCAATCAAGGTGTGAAACAAATGGCCAGTATGGATTTCTACCAGCATTCTGTGCTCTGTGTTGAAGTTGTTTGGCATAGTGCTGGTTTGCATTGGATGTAAGTGAAGTGGATATGAGGTAGCCTGCTGCATTGCCAGGGTACTGATCAACAAATGTTTATTCACCTCATGTTTGTTGCAAGGCTACATGAGTTTGGTGATCAATAGTCTCATCTATGTCCAAGTTGACCTCTTGTTCCAAAGGGTTTGCCATCTCTGATTCCACCTCCAAGTCTGGTAGATCTGGGTGCATTGACAGAGCCTTCCAACTGCCATTTTCAAGGTCAAGGAGGTCATCGAAGTTGTCTTCACTGGCAGAGCTGTTACCATGCTCTTCAGGTGAGGATTTTGTGCTATCCTCTTCACTCTTGTCATCATATAGTCCCCTGGCCCCATCAAACAATCTAAAATCTCCTGTTTTATAGACATCACCATGGGCTGTGTCATCAAAGGCTTGCAGATGGTAAATACCATGGTGGTTGGGATCTGGGTGGGTCTCATGGCCAAGAAGAGAGTGTTCCAGTGAGTTGTGTACTGCAATGCAAACTGCATTCTGAGTTTGGGTCAAGTGGCTTGAAAGAGAAGTGCTTGAAGGAAATTGAGTCAAGTAGCCTGTGTAAATGGGCATGTGGATTGGAGGATGACATTCTGGACATGAAAACAAAAAAGGTTGGTATGAGTCTTCCACACTTCACATGTCAGTGTTGATTTGCAAGTGGCTGAAAGTTTGTGCTTTTTCCAGCATTACTCTTCGTGTTTCTGTTCCACTGTGACCACTTTAGCCATTTCACTGGCTCTTCATTACTTTGTTTGTTTTGCCCATTTCACTACCAGCTCTTCATTGCTTTGTCTGTTTTGCCCATCTACCAGTGACCCACTATCTCTGAGTCTGTATGTCCCAGACTTCCTTTGTTGCCATCCTTCCCCTTACTTCTTTTTGACCTTATTTAGGATGCCAGCCTGCCATACTAGTGCCTACACTCAGACAGGAACCAAGAATTCGAAGGCCCTTGAGCCAACACCTGCACCAGTAGTCATGCCTCTACAAGTTCCCAGCATTGATACCTTTACTGTGCTGGATGCTTCTTGAGCTCAAGAGCCTTCACAGCCTCAAAGGCATGCAGCTTTGACAGCACCAGTCAACACCTGGGCTCAGACCAAGGGAAAATGGAGCAAGAATTCAGATTCTGGTAAGTTCTACTATGCCTATATTATTCTTGTTAATGATCAACATGTTTTCATAGTCAAGAATTAGCCAATAGAACATCCTCAGCCTCAGCCTGAGAAGCCAGCAGTAGCAGATTTGGACCATTTGACTCCACAGTCCATTGTGATGTCATTAGGAAAAGAATTACAACTCCCCACAGCCTATAGTAAGTCAAACTTCTGAAAAACTACATTTCATTGAACTAACTGTTATTCTAGTTATACAGTGAAAGGCCAAAGCAGCCACGTAGGTTAAGGGGGGCAACGATGTTTGAGAAGTCCAGGATGAACTTCCTGTAGAAGTTTGCAAATCCAGTGAATGACTGGATTCCTTTAACCGAAGTAGGGGGTTTCCACTTCTCTATGGCTTCCAGCTTCTTCCTGTCCATTTTGATCTCTCCTTGTCCGATGATCATGCCTAGAAATTCCATGCAAGGGGTGTCAAACATGCATTTGGAGAGTTTGATGGACAATCCGTGTTCTCTTAGGTGTTGGAGTACTTGACGAGTTCATTCATGATGTTGGGTGACATCATCCTTGGTGTGGATTCCAAGATCATCCATGTAGATCTTCAACCACTTCTCCTGTAACATGTCCATGAAGATATGGTTCATGAAAGCCTGGAAGGTGGGGGGGGGTGTTGCAAAACCTGAAGAACATGACAGTGGGTTCAAATAGTTCCATCGGAGTAATGAAGGCAGCTTTCCACTGGTCCTCTTCCTTGATATGAATGTTGTTGTATTCCCAGTGAATGTCAAACTTGGTGAACAGGGTGGATTCTTTCATGTCATCAATGAGCTTGGAGATCAGGGGGAGAGGGTAGGCGTTTCAGACAGTATGGGAGTTTAGATAGCGGTAATCTTAGCAGGGATGTAGGGTTCCATCCATCTTAGGGATGAAGAAGAAAGGAGAGGCTTGGGGGGATTTCAAGGGTACGATCTGTCCAGTTCTGAGATGTTCTTCGATGAAGGTTTTACAAGTTTCCATCTCTGTTGGGTTGAGAGAGTAGACCTTGGTGATCTTGGGGGTAAAGTCCAGATGGAGTTCAATGGTATGATCATAGGGGTGATGGGGAGGAAGTTGGTTGTGGATTTTCTCAGAGAAGACATCCGTGAAGTCGTTGCACCATTCAGGTATGACCAGTTATGCTGATGGGTTAGTTTGGGCTATCTGGGTGGAGATGGTGGTTTTGTTAATCTGTTCCCCCTTCAGCCAGGTTTGTCATTTGTCTAGTCTGTGGGAGATCTTTTGGTCTGCGTCTAAATCTAGCCAACATAGGAGATATTGTTGGGGAATGTAATCAGGAGGTGGAGAGGCTGGTGACCTTGGGATGGAAATGGTGTTTGATAACCAATCGATTCTGGGGTTCCATTTGCACAGCCAGGGCATTCCTAAGATTACTTGTTGCCGGCCAAGGCTGAGGACCATAAGGTCGGTGTTTTCTCTGGACTGGGAGAAGAGAATGTCTGTGTGGGCTTTCCATCTGATGGTTCCTTTGATGTTTGCAGTTCCATCCACATTGTATGCTTGAATGGGTTTGGGGAGGCGTTGTAGGGGGAAGTTGGCCTTGGATAAGAGATCAATGTCTATGAAGTTTCCAGTGGCACCACAGTCAATGAGGGTGGTGGTTTTGACAATTTGTGTTCTGGTAGCCAATTTGATGGGGAGACGAATAGTTCATTCATTTGGCAAGGCTACTAATACATGGGACACATTATGGGAAGAAGACGTCGAGGCGACTTCCTGAATTAAAAATCCTCATTGTCAGGGAAAGTGGTGGCAGCAGCTACATCTTCTCCATCATCCTCATAACAGATTTTCAATGTTTGGAGGATGTCTTCGGGAGTTTTGCCTTTGGTGGTGAGGTTCTGAATGTAGGCATCAATGGGAGTGATGGGAGCAATGGTGGCAGTGGTGGAAGTGGAGGAAGCGGATGTTTCAGTATTCCTGACTTGTTGGGGGTGATAGTTTCCCTTGGATCTTCCAGACGTCTGAGAGGACCAGCATTTGTTTGCGCTATGTCCTTTCTTGTGACATCTGAAACAGAGTCCTTCCCTAATGCATCAGGCATGATCTACTGGAGAGAGATTTTTCAAATGGACAGTGTTGACATCCATGGCATCGGGATCTTTGGTGGAGCGTGAATTGGAGGAAAATGAGGAGAGGGGTAGACCCTGTCCCTTTTTGAGAGCTATGACATGAGCTTTTTGCTTGTGGAAGTCGATGGCTTTTTCCATCCAAGCCTTGAGAGTGGTGGGAACTTTTTCCATGGAGTAGATCATGGTAGTGATTTGGATGTCTAATCCTTCAGCGAAGAGTCTTCACACTGCTGGGGTGTCACCTGCTTGGGCTTGAGCCACCAGGTATTGGAATTTGGAGAGATATGTCTGGAAAGCATCATCCTTTCGAGTAGCAACCTGTTTCAGGGCTTCAAGTTCATCTCTGGCCGTCTCATCCATGTGGTATGGATAGAACATGTCAGCAAATGCTTGTTTCACATGGTCAAAGTCTTTGTCTGCTGCTTTGACATTTGAGTCAGCAAGGATGCGTAAACAGGTATCTGCAAAGTAGCATCCTTGTCCTTTGCCCATTCTATTGAGCAGAGTTACTGACTTGGCATCATCTGTGGCATAGGTGAAGGGATTGATTCGAAAGTATGCTTCCATGGTGTTTATCCATCGGATTACATCCTCAGTTTCTCCAGAGAAAAGTTCAGGGAGGGCATCCTTGATTACAGTGGTGCTAGTGGTGGTGGACATGGGGTTTGCTGGTGGAGGGGGTGGATTGGTAGGGGGTTGTGGGGATGGGACTGTGGGTGGAAGTGCAGTGGTCAAGGGTGTAAAAATTGATGGGATGGTTGTTGGTACAATGGAAGCCACAGTGGTTACCAAGGGGGTGACTGGTGGCAATGGGTTGGTTACTGGGATACTGGACTGGGGACCAGAGGGTGGCAGTGGAGTAGTGTGTTTGGGTGGCAAGGGCAGGGATGCAGGGTTGACTGTGTATTGATGTCCTAGAACTCTTTTTGAGGATGAGAAGGGGTCTGTTGGGGTACTGGATCTAGTGGGTGACTGTGTTCGAGGAGTGATTGCTAAGTCCAAGGGGTTCTGGGGTGTTCCAATTTCTTCTGAATCATCAGGAGTGTTACAATTTTCTTCCTCTCTCATGTATTCTTCCTTGTCTCCCTAGTACAATATCCTTATTTCTGCTTTGCTCCTTCATATGAGGAGACTGATCACTACCTACTCACCTTCCCATCGTACTCTTCCTCCTTGATCATTCCTCTCTAGTTTCTTATCTCATCACAGGACTGTCTCTCCCCTTGATTATCTCTCTCACAATAGTCATGTTTCCCCAATATTCCACCAAGTTCTACAACCTTCTGCTTAGGTAATCAGTAGTACTTAAATACCTGCTCAGCCTGTACTTCTCTCCTCATTCTTGTTCTATGCAATCACAGTGTCAGTTTTACGAATCCGCAGTCTGTCTGATTGTGACCTTGTCTCCTCATCTCTTGTTCCAAACCCTAGCCTTACTTTGAGGATGCTGTGTCTCTTCATGAGTCCCTCCCTCAGAGTAAGTATTCTTGACCTCGACGTAAGTCTGTCGACTCACATAACAAAAGAACAAGAATCTCTTTTCGTCCCTCCTGTTTAGGAGCAGGACCATCCCAGCCAACCCAAGATTTTTCCCCAGCACCCCAAGAAAGTTTTTCGAGTTCCCAGTGACTTGGAAGAAACTGGAACACCCCAGAACCCCTTGGACTTAGCAGTCACCCCACAGACCCAGTCACCCATTAGACCCAATACCCCAATGGACCCCTCCTCATCCTCAAAGAGAGTTTTAGGATGTCAATACACAGTCAACCCTGCGTCACTACCCTCGCCACCCAAGCGCAGCACCCCATTGCCACCCTCTGGTTCCCAACCCAGTGTCCCAGTAACCAACCCATTACCGCCAGTCACCCCCCTAGTAACCACAGTATCTTCAGTCGTACCAATGACTACCCCATCATTCTTTGCACCCTTGTCCACAGTCCCCCCGTTGCAACCTCCTACCAACCCAGTCCCACCACCAGCGAACCCTATGTCTACCACCACCAGCACCAACATGGTCAGAGATGCCCTCCCCGAAGTTTTCTCTGGGAAAACTGAAGATGCTATCTGATGGGTGAATGCCATGGAAGCATATTTCCAAGTCAATCCCTCCACCTTCACCACCAACAATGTCAAATCAGTGACCTTGCTCAATAGAATGGGCAAGGGACGAGGAAAATACTTTACAGATACCTGGTTGTGCATCCTTGCCGATGCAAACATCAAGGCAACAGACAAAGACTTTGACCATGTAAAGAAAGCATTCACCGACATGTTTTATCCATACCATGCGGATGAGACAGCTAGGGACGAACTTGAAGCCCTGAGACAGGTTGCTACTTGAAAGGATGATGGTTTCCAAACATATCTCTCCAAACCCCAGCAATCCGAAGACTCTTTACCGAAGGATTGGATATCCAACTCACTACCATGATCTACTCCATGGAAAAAGTTCCCACCACACTCAAAGCCTGGATGGAAAAGGCAATCAACTTCCACAAGCAGAAAGCTTGTATCATAACTCTCAAGAAGGGACAGGGTTTACCCCTCTCCTCATTCTCCTCCAATTCGTGTTCTACCAAAGATCCCAATGCCATGGATATTGACACCCTCCACCTAAGGAAACTCTCTCCCACCGACCGTGCTTGATGCATTAGGGAAGGACTTTGTTTCAGATGCTGCAAAAAAGGACACAGCACAAAGGAATATGGGTCCTTCCAGACACCTGGGAAATCCAAAGGAAATTATTGTCCTCAACAAGTTAGGAACACTGAAACCTCTGACTCCCCCATGTCTACCACTGCCACCATTGCTCCCATCACCCCCATTGATACCTTTATCCAGAACCTTACCACTAAAGGCAAAACCCCCGAAGACATCCTCCAGACATTGAAAATCTGTTATGAGGATGATGGAGAAGATGTGGCTGCTGCCACCACTTTCCCTGACAATGAGGATTTTTAATTCGGGAAGTCACCTCAACGTCTTCTTCCCATGACTTGTCCCATGTATTAGTAGCCTTGCCAAATGAACGAACTATTCATCTCCCCATTAAATTGGCTACTGGAACACAAATCATTGAAACCACCGCCCTCATTGATTGTGGTGCCACTGGAAACTTCATTGACATCGGCCTCCTGTCCAAAGCAAACTTCCCTCTGCAACATCTTGCCAAACCCATTCAAGCATACAACATGGATGGAACCACAAACGTCAAAGGAACCATCAGGTGGAAAGCCCACACAGACATCCTATTCTCTCAATCCAGAGAGAACACCAATCTTATGGTCCTCAGCCTCAGCCGACAACAAGTGATTTTAGGAATGCCCTGGTTGTGCAAATGGAACCCCAGGATCAATTGGTTGTCTAACACTGTTTCCATCCCAAGGTCACCAGCCTCTCCACCCCCTGATTATATTCCCCAACGATACTTCCTATGTTGGCTAGGCCTAGATGCGGACCAAAAGATCTCCCACAGACTAAACAAACAACAGGCCTGGCTGAATAGAGAACAGATCAACAAAACCACCATCTCCACCCAGATTGCCCAAGCCGCTCAGTCAACTGATCCCGTCATACCCAACTGGTGTGAAGACTTCGCAGATGTCTTCTCAGAAAAGACTCACAACCAACTTCCTCCCCATTGCCCCTATGACCACACCATTGAACTTTGTCTGGATTTCATCCCCAAGATCGCCAAAGTCTACTCTCTCAACCCAATGGAGATGGAAACCTGTAAATCCTTTGTTGAAGAACACCTCAAGACAGGATGAATCGTACCCTTGAAGTCCTTCCAAGCCTCTCCTTTCTTCTTTGTCCCTAAAAAGGATGGAACCCTACGTCCCTGCCAAGATTACTGCTATCTGAACTCCCACACCATCCAAAATGCCTATCCTCTCCCCCTGATTCCTGAACTCATTGATGACATGAAAGAATCCACCCTGTTCACCAAATTTGACATTCATTGGGGATATAACAACATTCGCATCCGAAAAGAGGACCAGTGGAAAGCGGCCTTCATCACCCCCATGGGACTGTTCGAACCCACCATCATGTTCTTTGGATTCTGCAATGCTCCCCCCACATTCCAAGCATTCATGAATCACATCTTTGCAGACATGCTCCCAGAGAAGTGGCTCAAAATTTACATGGACGATATGGGAATCCACACCAAGGATGACATAGCTCTCCATCATGAATGCACCCGATGGGTACTTCAACGACTCAGGGAACACGGACTATCACTCAAGCTATCCAAATGTGTATTTGATGCCCCTCGCATGGAATTCCTAGGCATGATCATCGGACAAGGGGAAATCAAGATGGACGAGAAGAAATTGAAAGCCATAGAAAAATGGAAAGCCCCTACCTCAGTCAAGGGAATTTGATCATTCACTGGATTCACCAATTTTTACAGGAAATTTATCGCAGATTTCTCCAACATTGTCGCCCCCCTCAACCTGCTCACTTGCAAAGGGGAACCCTGGGTATGGACCCAACTCCAACAGTGAGCGTTCAAACGCCTCAAGCATATCTTCTCATCCGCCCCTGTCCTACGAATCCCTGATGTAACCCGCCCCTTCTCCATCATGACCAATGCCTCATTGTTAGCCACTGGAGTGGTACTCATGCAGGCAGACAAAAATTCTGACCTACACCCATGCACATACTTCTCCTGCACCTTCTCCTCTGCCCAGCGCAACTATGACATCTATGACTGCAAACTCCTTGCAGTGATCTTAGCATTGGAGGAATGGGACCAATATCTCCAAGGGACCACACACCCCATCACCATCATCACCGACCACAAGAACCTCTCTTACATCAAGGATCCTCAGAAACTATCTAGGCGACAGGCCAGATGGTTGTTGTTCCTACAGGACTTTGACCTACAGTGGCAGGTCACCCCTGGAACCAAGATGGCCCTGGCGGACGCATTATCCAGATGCGATCATGTAGACACCATCCAAGACAACCAAGAAGCGTCCATATGCCCGGAACCCGTCATCATCCAAGCACTAGACCTTGCCCTAGCCCAGAAGATTCGGTCCTCCACCGAATGTGACCCACTCATGCTTCGAGCTCTAGAGAGCCTGAAAGTTGGGTCTCCTCTGTTCCCCCGCTTGTCCATGGATGACTGGCACATGACCAATGGCCACCTATACTTTAAGGGCCGTATGTACATTCCCCCACACGAACACCAGGCCATTGTCTGATCCATACATGACTCCCCCACCACAGGACATGTGGGGCGTTTCCAAACCAAAGGTTTGCTAGAAAGGGACTTCTGGTGGCTGGGCCTCTTCTCATTTGTCAATGCTTTCATATCTGGATGTGCTGTATGCCAACAGAACAAAGTAAACCATCACCCCACTCGTTCCCCACTTACCCCCATTCCCTCTTCCTCCCCTCTGCCATTCAAACAGCTCTCCGTCAACCTTGTCACCAACCTTCCTCTTTCTAACGGACATGACTCATTGATGGTCATGGTTGACCATGGCCTTATGAAGGGGGTAATTCTCATTCCTTGCTCAAAAACCATAGATGCTGCTGGAGTGGCCAAACTTTTCCTTCACCATGTGTTCAAATGCTTCAGCCTCCACAACTCCTTGATATCTGACAGAGGCCTACAATTCACATCCACCTTCGCCAGAGAACTGGCATGACTCCTCCACTATGACGTCAAACTCTCCACTGCATATCACCCTCAAACTGATGGACAAACGGAACGAACCAATCAGGAGATTGAAACATACCTTTGCATCTTCTGTGCCAATAACCCTTGGAAATGGACAAACTTTCTTCTCACTGCTGAGTTTCATCATAACTCTGTTCCTCATAGCTCTACTAAAGTTTCACCATTCTCCTTGTTACATGGATATGAACCCAGAGTGTACCCACCCCTGGGAAAGACCTTCCTCCCAGCCCTGGAGAACCATTTGATGGCACTGGAAGAAGCCCGAAAAGAAGCCTTGGCAGCACATGAAACTGCCTGCCAAATCATGAGGGAATGAAACACTCAGAGCTTTTCCCCTTGGAAAGTTGGAGATAAGGTGTGGTTGGAAGCAATGAACCTCCATCTCAACTACCCCTCCAGGAAGCTCGCTCCCAAACGACAGGGACCCTTTGAAATATCTCAAGTGCTTTCCCCCCTCACCTACCATCTCCACTTACTGTCCACCTGGAAAATACATGACGTCTTCCACGCCTCACTTCTTTCTTCCTACAAAGAAACCGAAGCACATGGTCCAAACTTCTCGAAACCTCCTCCTGACCTAATTGGTACCAAAGAAGAATACAAGGTCAAACAAATCATCTCACACCATGGCACCTTGGGACATCACAGGTACCTGACTGCATGGAAAGGGTGTCTGTCGTCAGAGAACACCTAGTGTTTGAAAGTCCAGTCCTAGGACTGGCAAAAGACTGCAACTGAACTAGACTAAGACCAAACAAGACCAAGACCAAAAAAGACTGTTTGTTGGTCTTTTGCAGTCTTGGTCTTGGTCTTTTTATTTTGGAGAAATCAAAAAGACCGAAAAAAACCAGTTTAAACTGGTCTTTTTTAGGACCAATTATGTACATATCAACTACCATATTGGGACTATTTTTGGTTATTTTCTCATATTTCTTTGGAATTTATTCATGTAGATTCAGTCTGACAACAGAATATTCAACATGTCACCCGGAAATGTGGATATCTCCGTCATTTCTGGGCCAAATCACATGATCAAACGCTCTAAATGTAGCTAGGGGTCGGTACTATAACCCTCTCCGCCATCCTTAAGTCTGATTTGTTAGGCTTATCACTATAGATGTTATTCAGTTCACACTTGTCCATTGTATCACATGATGATTAGATAATCGTCATCTTATATTTCCTTCGCTCTCCTTCACTTTCTCCCTCAGCATTCTACTCACTATCTGTGACATCCGCTGAGCCTCGTATTGGCTAGATCCATATATGATTATGACGTCATCACCCATATAAAGACTGATCTTTAAAAGACTGTTTAGGACTGGTTTTGATTTGTCCAGTCCAGTTTTGGACATTCCCCTTCCATTTTAGGACTGGTCTAGGACTGGTCTTTCCAAAAATAGCAAAAAAACTGGACTAAACCAGACTTTCAAACACTAAGAACACCTGGGAACCTGAATCTAACCTCCAACACACAGCAAAGATACTTGGCACTTATAAGCGGACCCACCAGCTCAACTACTTGACCACGACGCCATGCCCTTCACCCCAGCACACAACAACACCCTCCCCATCAGGTGGGCAGACATTCCCTGGAAGCTGGGCCTCACCAAGTACCAGCTCAAATACCTTCGACTTCACAACCTCAACCTTGACCACACTAAAACCCACTCCTGCTTCTGTCGGGAACCCAGCTGCCCCATTCATTGCTTGGATCACAGGAAGAGGCATCTCTTCATGAGTACCCCCCTGCACATGCCTGTGGCCACCCTGATTCCTTACCAAACATCTCCCAATCCCACCACTCCTGTCATCATTTCTCTTTCTCTTTATCTTGCTGCTTTACTGACCTCTGCTCTCATTCTTCATTATTTCCACCTATGTTCCAACCCCTCTCCATACGAATGCCATATTTTCCGACCACTCCCTCTTGCAAACCTCCCCGCTCGCCCCTGCCCAACTCTGTCCCCATCCAGATTCACCTTTTCCCCACATCTTGCATCCACGCTCTCTTCATCCTTGTCGTTGCCACCCCTACCATCCTCATCACCGTTGAAGGACTCCCTTCATACCAACAGGACGTCCCCTGTCAGCTCCTGGTCCAACTCCTCCACCATGTCACCCTCACCCAACTCCAGCACTTCCGAGCATGCCCTGATGATCTCCCTATTTCGTTTGGCTTGCCCCTTTGCACCACCCTCTCCTTGCTGCCTGGACCCATCCTTGACCTCCTTGTCTCCCACTCCTTCTACTGCTACTTGGAGGAGCTCCCCACAAACATCCTCCACCTGGCTGTCATTGAGATCTTCCTCTCCCTCACCTGAGCTGAACAATGCGACTACCAGGGACATATTGAACATCATTTCACATCCCCTGCCACCATACCCTTGGCCCTTCGCATCTTGTCCCCACCCCCTTCTTCTACCACTAGCCCAGTAAACACCAATGATGTCATCCAAATCCAGATCGCCAAAGGCCAATGGATCACTTCTTCAGCATCCAGAGTCCTCGTTCAATGCTCTCGCTCCACCTCCCCCAACACCCAATGTTATGTTTGATTGGATCTCAGTCACCATGGGCTCTTCTGCCTGATGCACATCTGTTCCACCTGCGGAGAGGCAGTGCCCGGTCATGCAGCACATCATTGTTTGGAGACCCAGTGTGATCTCTGTCATAGATGGGGACATTCCAACGATGTTTGCAACCTTCAGATCTGTGGAAGATGTGACACCCCAGGGCATGTGGTCGATAACTGCCCAGTCAATCCACTTACCCAGTCAGACATCCACTACACTTATGGAGGAACTTACTCTGATGACAATGACCTCAACACCCTTGTGGATGACAACTAGAGGGATGGTATGTATCAAGCCTGGGGCTTGAGTGTATGAAGGGGGTAATGTTACAATTTTCTTCCTCTCTCACGTATTCTTCCTTGTCTCCCTAGTACAATATCCTTATTTCCGCTTTCCTCCTTTATATGAGGAGACCGATCACTACCTACTCACCTTCCCATCATACTCTTCCTCCTTGATCATTCCTCTCTAGTTTCTTATCTCATCACAGGACTGTCTCTCCCCTTGATTATCTCTCTCACAATAGTCATGTTTCCCCAACATTCCACCAAGTTCTACAACCTTCTGCTTAGGTAATCAGTAGTACTTAAATACCTGCTCAGCCTGTACTTCTCTCCTCATTCTTGTTCTATGCAATCACAGCGTCAGTCTTACGAATCTGCAGTCTGTCTGATTGTGACCTTGTCCCCTCGTCTCTTGTTCCAAACCCTAGCCTTACTTTGAGGATGCTGTGTCTCTTTGTGAGTACCTCCCTCAGAGTAAGTATTCTTGACCTCGATGTAAGTCTGTCGACTCGCATAACAGGGAGCATGGAAGACTTTCTTGGGGCACTGGGGAAAAATCTTGGTTTGGCTGGGGTGGTCCTGCTCCTGAATAGGAGGGACAAAAGATATTCTTGTTCTTTTGTTACACGAGTTGACAGACTTACATCAAGGTCTAGGGACTTACTCTGAGGGAGGTACTCACGAAGAGATGCTGTGTCCTCAAAGTAAGGCTAATGTAGGAACAAGGGACAAGGAGACTAGGTTACAACTCAGACAAGTTGCAGATTTGTAAGGCTGATGCTGTAATTGTGTAGAACAAGAATGAAGAGAGAAATACAGGCTAGGCAGGTATT